>JAOTQR010077558.1:0-12060 GCA_025774065.1 Solanum ossicruentum | reverse complement strand
TACTTGGTGGGTGTGCAATGCTAGTATAAAACCATGCAATTCAAGAGTGAAATCATGCAAGTAAACTTGAAGTAAATTAACCCAACAAGACTAGGTAATACCATCATGCAATATATATCAAAACTCTTCATCAAATCTCAAGATAGATCCAAGATTCATAGCTCAAAACATACTCAAACAGTCACACTTTTATGAAACCCCAACAGAGTTCATAGCCTAATTCATAGTAAGTAAGACCTATAAGTAAATCAACTTAGAAATATGAAACTTATGTAAAATGAAGGTTGGGCACCATGGTTAAAGAAACAAATGGTTGAAATCCACATATCTTAACTTTCAAGAATTTTTTGATGAAGATTGGAATGGAGACTTGAAGCTTGAGTGAAATCCTTAAGATCCGAAATGAGTTTGAAACCCTTGATTTTGAGTAAAATATTGGTCCAAGTGTTTGGGAGAGTATTGGGAATGTCTTGTATGATATGAAGGTGACATATGGCTAAGTATAAGTATTTTCACGCATAAGAAGACTTAGGCCCAAGACCTAAAAGCCTTGGACTGAACAACAAAACTGGCACCATTTTAACACTGGTCCGCGCCCCAGCCGTGTTGCGTCAGGGGTGCGGATCAACACTGGATAAAGAAATTTTTGGATTTTTGAATTTTGATACGGTTGTTCTAAAATTAGGAATAGATCTATTTTCTACTTAAGTTTGCCCTCCGATCAAGAGTAGAGGGCAGATATTTGATATTACACACGGGTTTTGAGATATACAAAAATTATGATTTCAGAAACTTTCGAGATACATTTTTAGGAACTTTTTTGGGTCGTTTCATTAGACCTGACAAACACCTACTGTAGGAAAACATTGTCAACTTTTAGCAACTTCCAAGCGATTTATTAGTGCAACATGAGGAAGATATAAAGAATGTTTGGGGAGGATTAAAAATCATGGTCTGTCAGATGATGAAATAGGGGCAAGCTTCTACCAAGCACCAAATTCCGAACAACAAGCTGAGGTAGATGCTTTATTTGGAGGAGATTGTTGGTCATTCTTGAGGAAGCCATTGGCTGAAATCACTGAGTATATGGATAAATTCTCTGCTATCTGTCAAGTTTACTAGCCACTTCAGGAGCAACCAATAGCATGCACTATCTTGTCCTAGGATAGCTCTAGCCATGAAGTAAAGAGCAGTGCAAATGTTCGGTTCAAGTTACTACATCAATAGTGCAATGTGGACGAATCTTCTAAGATTTAGAGTATGTTTGAAAAATTGATCAAGAGAATGGATACACAAGAGGATGTGATACGGGAGATTAAGTTTGATATCATCAAATATACATTACAAGGTGGACCAATAGGCATGGCAATTTTACGACTTGATGACAAGTTTGACCTTATTTCCACACAACTAGAGCATATGCAAAGTGATAGAAGGAGAGGTATAGGAGCCGGTGATAAGAGATCATCAAGTCTTGAAGAAGTATGAGTACTCAAGATGACTAAGTTGAGCCACGACGTTAAATACAATGCTTCTTGGGAGGCAACCCAAGTACTTTTCATGTTTTTGGATTATTTTGAGTTTATTTTTATTGTAAGAAGTGCTAGGTGTTAAGCAAGTGCAGGAAAGTTTGAAGAAAATAGCAATGAAAGAAGCCTCTAAGACCAAGCCTATGAGTCATAGTGTGCACTATGACTCATAATCATGCCTCTTTGAGGGTAACAGTGATGATCTTAAAGTTCGCGCTCCCACTACGAGCCAACTTTATGAGTCGTAGTCCAAGCTACGAGTCGTAAATGGAGTTCATAGTGCCCAAGTATGATTTCAAAATTTTTCTAAGAGTTGACATACTTATGAAACCATGACCTATGGGTTGTAGTCAGACCTACGACCCGTAGTCGAGGTTTCGTAGACCCGACTCACAGAATTTTCAATCTCTCATTTTATTCCCAAAACACTTCCCCCACTATTCTAATCTATTTTCTGACATACCTATGTCACTTTTCGTTAAATTTTCTGGTGAAGCTCGGTACCTAGGGTTTTGGATTCCCCTTCTTCTTCTCATTTCGTTCAATCGTAAATCATCTTCTCTAGATGTATGTTTTATGGTTAAATTTTGCACACAAACTTTAGTGTCTGTTGAATTCTTGGATTATTGTTTGTTTAAAACTAGGATTAAGAGTATCCATGGGAAAACTTATGCATGTGAATAAGAATTGGGATTGTTGTCGTTTGGAATTCCCAGAGGTTATCCGTAACTGTGAAATTTCACTTGTTGCTTGATTGTGATGACCATGTTTAGCTATGTTTTGTTGATCATGTGTTTGAAATGAGTATGTGATGGTTGATTAACTGATTAATTCATGGTGGGATGAAATTTTGTTGTGGGGTATTCTTTTCTTTTGAAGATGAGGGTTTGAGAAATTCCCCATGTGCTTGTAGAATCAATTCCATGAACTTCCATGTTTGTGTGCAAGTAATTTTCTTGAGAATTCTGGGATTGATGATTTTTGGGAATTCTCGAATGTGTTGGAAAGTTGAAGGTTGATTTATTATGGGAATAACTTTTGGGTTAAGTTTTGATTAGGTTGACATAATGGGTAATGGGTGTATTGGTATGTTTGATGTTTGTTGTCGAAAATTGCTTCAAATGTTGTTTGATCCCTGTTGAGATTGATTGTGGTTCACAACTGCGAGTCATACTAAGCCTCGTACCGAGGTTTAGTATAAACTGTTGCTAGGCACCTGTGGACTATGAGGCCACAATATGGCTTATAGGTCACCGTAAGAGTCGTACCTGTGCCTTGTACCTACAACTGATGCAATATTGAATTTTGGTGTTTGTTTTCTTGTTGCTTTTGTTCTTCCTATTCTTTTATCTGTTTTTATGGTTTTTTTGTATAACTTGGTATCATTGTTGGTTTGTGATGTTAATTTCAGGTACAATGACCTTGAAGAGTAGAAATGCAACAATCCAAGCCTTCAACAGGAGGCTTAGGGACCAAGACACAGATAAGGAATACTCTGAAGGCTCAACTGAAGAGCCCAATCTTCGGATTGACCCTAAGGCTCATAGACCTCGTACTAGAGCTCAAACTGCATGGACCACAATGCAAGTGGAGAGTGCCTACCAGTCTGATGATGAGGCAAGCGTGGATTGCTCCAAGTTTGATGAGGTGCCTCAATACATAGGAGCAGCTCAGTCTTCAATCGATCCACCTATTTCTGTTGATGATCCATATCATCACCGATGGGGAGTCATGGGTATAGAAGCTATCTGCCGACAGGGGTTAGAGCCTAAGGGCCAAGGGAAGCCCGTGAGGCCATTCTGCGAGGAGACCCGATTAGTTGATCTAGGCTAAATCATGTTCCTAAGCTAGTGCCAAGATAGACAAGCATAGGCTATGATGGCTGATAGAGAAGCTGGGTAGGTATGCCCCATTTCTAGTTCGAGAATTCTATGCAGCATATATAACCACCATCCTTAGAGATCTACCCAAGGGGTAGAACGCTATTGATAGGCCCTAGTTGAGAGAAGTCCTAGTCCGAGGCAAGCGGGTTAACATTTCAGAGGAGATCATACGCAGAGTACAGTTCAGGCCTACATACAGAGCACCCTAGTCCATAGTCAAGTACAATAGACAGATTGATAAGATGAGGCAGACTTTGATTGGGAAGAATGTGGACATAAGGATCGAGCTCCTGAGATGGCTAGTGAGCCAGATCGTAAAAGGTGATGCCAAGCCTATATAGGTCACCGCACATACCGAGCCCATAGTAAAGTCCTACCTCTCCTTCCCTGTAAAATTTAAATGGTCCATCATTCAATCTCGTATTTAACCCACATACACCGATAATGTTATCACCTTAGAGTCAGCGGTCCTACTAGCCAGTATCTTAGCTAGCTATGACATTGATTGGGCTAGTGTGATAGTCGATTCGACTCACGAGTCCGCACTTCAGAGGAATACATCCATGCCCTTTCCTATCCTAATCCATAAGTTGGGCATGGAAGCTGAGGTGCATGTCTCTCTCCACCTTGACCCATATGTCGAGGCCCTTCACACCATGGATCCCATCCTGATCAAGGCTGATGAGAATCCAGTGGCCCTCTAGAGAGCAGCTCCTTCTTCCACTCGTGAGCCATTTCCTCCTGAGCCAACAACAGAGGGTTTGACTCCAGCTGCCACTACTTCCACTCCAGATGTACCAAAGCATCCCATAACAGCTGACACTGAGACAGTTCCCTCCACAGCTACACCTGCACTGGAACTATCTACTTCTCGCGTTCCTTCTGCAGACTTTCCTATCATGTATCCTATTACATTTAAGGTCATGGTTCACAGGTTATCCAGGATAGAGGCCCATCTAGCCAGGTTGATGGACCAGATCAAGCCATGGGTTCATTAGACAGTCCAGGCTTCAGAGTAGAGGGATAAGGCATTCACCCTATTTGTTATGGACAAGAGAGTCGTTGCAGTATATGCCAAGGTTGATGCTTTTGAGGCCAAAGTTCGAAAGAGGCTTGATGGGGCACGACCTATAGATATGGTTATTGTACAGTAGGAGTTGGCCAAGGTCAAGGCCGACTTGATTATATCACAAGCAGCCCCGATCACAACTCTGAAGTAGACACCTGTGGGTGAGAATCTGATTGATCTATTCAAGGATCACCCACATGCTCCTAGGAAGAGGCATCTAGAAGGTGTTGATATAGATGTGGCACAGAAGAAGCAAAGGACGGCTGAGGAGGATACAGAGCTGGAGGTGTAGATTACTGAGCTTGTGATGAGAGAGTCGATGGCAGCGAAGCAGAAGAGGCAGGCTCAGGCACATGCGAGAGTGCATGGAGCTAGTACATCTTGATAGGCTATAGCTCAAACCACCCCGGAGGAGAAAGCCACCCAGGACTAGACTAATGTCGGTGCCTGAGCACCATATTGATGTTTGCTGTTTTGACCCCAGTTCTTACTACTGTTTTTGGATACATTGTTCTCACTACTATTTTTGTTTGGATACTTTGTTTTTACTGCTGTTTTTGGATAATTTGTTTTTGTTGCTATTTTGGATGATTGGATTTTATTTAGTTTTTATCTTCTTTGAGGACAAAATACAGCTTTTTGGTGGGGTATGGAAAGTTATGGACTAGGGTGAAGTCTAAGCAGTTAGTCCATAACTATCCTAACTTTGATATCCCAAGGTTTTCCTGTCATGTTTCTTTTTCCTTGTGGATGATTTTATTTTATGTTGAACTGGCATGTTTAGGTGTTCTGGATAATATGTGGATATATGGTGATTGAGACTTTTGGCATGTATATAGTTTTGAATGGTTTCATTGAATGTTTTGAAAAATGGGTACCTACAAAATTTTTGTGATTGTTGGTTACTAATGCGATCTTGCATGTGTGATTGATTTGGCAATGATTTTCATGATTAAGCGAAGGGAAGTTGATACTTGAAGCATGATCTGTGAGTCTATGATAGTTATATATAAAACGCCATGTGTCTGTGAGCTAATTTGGTCATATTCATGCATCATATACTGATTCAGAACTTGTCTTGTTACTCCGAGTTGGACTAGAGATTTTGTTGATTAGGCAAGGATTTTAGGCCATTGTTCTTTACTTTAGTCCACTTTTGCCTGAATGACCCACCAAATGAAAGAAATTACCCCTTATTCCAAATAATTGAGCCCTCTATGAACCTTTTCTTTCTTAATACCTAGATAGCCTAATCTTGTCTAGTAAAATACGTTGATATTCACGTTGGTCTATCCTTGAACATGTAAACCTTGATTGAGGCAAAGAGCCTAAGTTGAGGGTGGCTACCAAAAGTGGTCCGAGTTTAGGGAATAGATATTGTGTACTTCACCTCAAGCTAAAAGCCTAAGTTGAGGTGGTTAATGTTGTGGTGTAGTAGCAAAAATAAGGTGATAAGTTGGAAATGAAAGAAAAAATGGGAAATCATGTAGCGAGTGGGAGAAAAAGAAGAAAAGTTGCCTTGGAATGAGAAGAATAGAAAAATGAGTTCATAAATAAGGAAAAGGCTGAAAAATGAAAGGATAATACCCAAAAAAGTTTAAAAATGAAAGATAAGGGAGAACAAAATGAAAATGGTTGAGTTGTTAAGGTAAAGGTGTTGAAAAACGTGGTTCAAGGTGGCTAATTGTCCAAAAATACCTTACCAAAGCTCTATGAGCTTACATTACAAGTCAATAAACTCCTAAAGTGATCCTGATCCAACTAGTCGATAGTCCAAAGTGTGAGTATATGGGCAAGCCTATGGTATCGGTCATCATGCATGAATTTCATTTACGAGAGTGAGTATGCTTGCACAGTCCCTCAACCTACTTTGATTCCTAATTGAGTGAAATAGAGGGACTTCTTTTTTGTTAGGGCATTTGCATTGCATGATTAGCATATGACTTGTTCAGTGATTGTGGATTGTTGATACTCCTTACCTTGAGTAAGTTGGATTGTCAAATGCATCAATGTGTCTTGGTTTGCTTGGTAGCTATACAACCAGGTTTTGAAAATGCTAGCATAGGTACCTGAGTTAAAATTGAGTAAAGTATATGCCAGGAGGATGATTGCTATGTATTGCTCATTATCCATCTAGATTGAGTCACCGCTCGAGGACAAGCAAAAATTCTAGGTTGAAGGTGTTGATGTGCTGTCAAAAAATAGAACATTTGGTGCCTAAAACAAGAGATTTTATGTGTTATCAATACAACTTTTTCTAATTTTTTTTATGTGTTTTGTGTTTGTTTTTGCAGAAAATACAGGTTGGCTTAATCTTAGGGGAAAGTAGGAGATTTTGTTGAATTTAAGGACCTACGAGACCCACTATGGGTCGTAGCCCAAGCTATGAGTCATAGAGGATGACCCTAGTGATTAACAACTTTCAAAATCAAAATCTGAGAAATTGAAGTTCGGCCATACGAGCATAAGGGTACGAGTCGTAGACCAGACAATGACTCATAGTATGGATCATAGCAGTCAAGTTCAAAATGTCAAGTGCTGACTACAAAAGCCCGATTATGACTTGTAGATCACCCTATGAGTCGTACCTACGAGCCATAACTACTGCCGACCAAATTTTCTTATTTATTTTAAGGACCATTTTGTAAATAGTATAAATAATATATGTTAGGGATTTTAGAAAAAGAATCAGATTGTAGAGAATAAAATATCTTTTCTAGAGGGTATCTTTTAGGGTCTTAGAGGAGACACTTAGGGTTTCACTTTGAAGACCCAATTTGGGGATTGGAATTACTTGTATTTTAACTCTAGTATTCAAGCTTGTGAATCCAAAAATCAAGGTGGTTTATTGGTTTTCATGTTTTTTGGGTAATCTCTCAACTATGTATATTTTATTCATTTTTGTGATTTTTCCCAAGCTATGAGTAGCTAAACCGCCACAAGTTGAAGTTGTAGGAACCATGAGTAGCTAGCATGAGATAATCCGGACTATTTGCATTTCTTTAATTGGGTACTTGTATATATTAAACATTTTCCATCGGATTGCTTGTTGTTTGGTGATGGCCAACACCAAATCCCGCCTAGTGTCATTATCCCGACCAAGGTAGTGATGAATAGAAAAAGGATATGGGTGACAAGATTCGATTGATGTGTTCTTGTCTAATCAACAAAACCCAACCAAGGAGAGGTTGACTGGGAAAATAGGTAATGGTTAGTTAGTACACCATGATTGTTGACCAAGCGCTATGGTCAAATTCGACCTTTACCTTTACCAAAGAGCCGAAAGAACCTAAGTTACCGTATTGCACGCAATATCCCAATTGAGGTTATGTTACCTAGGGTATTTGAGTTAGTAAATCATGGGGAACACAATTCCCAAGTTGATCCTCAAATTGATAGTCTCTTCATGATTGTTAGTATAGTTTTTGTAGTTATTTCACTCCAATTTGCAAATCCCCCCCCTTTTAGAGAATATAGTTGATTGATACTTGAAATGATTTTTGGTGAGTCAATTTGGTCAAACCCTATATTCCCTGTGGATTCAACCCTAGTCTTTGGTTGATTTATACTTGACAGCGACTGCTTTACTATTGAAGCGTGAACATCAACCATATTATTCTACCTGTTTCTGTTTCATTCAGTTATTTTATATACCGTACATTCCATGTACTGACGCCACTGTGGGGCTGCATCATTTTATGATGTATATACAGGGATTTGAGATCATCAACAGGTGCATCATTGAGGATCTGAGAGGTTCAGCTAATTGGTGATCCTCCTTTACTTTAGAGGATTCATTACCTTTATTTCATCTTGCTTTAGAGTCAGAGTTGATTAGCTTTACTCTATTTGATTTGAGGTAGCCTTGGATCTATCATTGGCACCACTTGATCGTGATAGATGCTTCATAGACTAGAGTCGAATGTTGATGTTAATACTTGCTAAGCTAGTTCTTTCTACTAGCCTTTTTATTTTATAATACTATTTTGAGATTATATGAGATGTGCCCATTACTTCCCTTTGTCTTTTGCTGATTGTTTTGAGTATATTGATTAAATGAATGTGATAAAGCCAAGTGGTTCACTTGGGGACTAGCAATAGTCTCTGAATGCGGTTACGTCTACGGTACCCTCCCAAGGCGTGACAGTAAAGTATCGAGTTGGTGATCTCACGGTGGAGATGTTAAACACATCCATTCACGCCTTATATTTAAGCATTTGGAATATTGTAAAGCCTCGAATTGATGATCCCTTATGTTTAAATATTTGAAACATTGTAAAGTCTCTAATTGGTGATCTTGTATGTTTAAACAATTGGGACATTGTAAAGCCTCGAATTGGTGATTCCTTATGTTTAAACATTTAGAACATTGTAATGCCTTGAATTGATGAACTCATATGTTTAAACATTTAGAATATTGTAAAGCTCGAATTGGTGATCCCTTATGTTTAAACATTTAGAACATTGTAATGCCTTGAATTGATGATCTCATACGTTTAAATATTAGAATATTGTAAAGCCTCGAATTGGTGATCTCAGGGAGTGGATGAGGATCCACTCGTTCACACCTTAAGACCATATTCTTGTTATACAATGAAGCTTAAATTCACAGTCCTATAAAAGATAAAGGAGAAAAAAAGGGGTGAAACAGAACACACAAAAAATAAAATAAAAAAAATTGTAGCTTGTACGTTGATGCTCTTCATCTAATTCCAAAAAATGTTTGCAAAAGAGGAACTCCAAATTCATGAATATTGATGCTAAAAGAATGATGAGCAAGGTCTATTTATAGATGTTCAAGAAATTCATGTCCCACGCTAGCTAGAATTTTTTATTCTACTCTAAAGAGGAAGCCCTTCTCCAAGGACAACTATAATTCTTCTTTAAACTAGAAATCTAGAAGAAGAAATTAAGATTGACATGTCCTTGACCATATTAAAATAAAAAAAAAGCTATTTTAATTGGATAATTGGGATGAGCGAAAGTTTTTTTTATCCCTTTTACGTTGATTTCCTAAATGGACAGGAAATTGAGGCGTAAAACCCACCCATTTATATTAGGAAAAGAAAAGAAGGGTCTAATACAAAATCAAGGAAAAAAAAAAAGGAAGCAAATTCCTTTAATGGTGGGAGGTAATGCTAATGATAGTGTAATCACGTGGATTAAATAAATCCAATTTTCCTACTTCACATTAAATAGTCACGTTGAGGCGGTGAAACATTAGATCAGGACCTACTGCTAATTGCATTTGAATTTGGAAAATGCACAATACCCATTTGTACAATGGGATGTGTTCCACAGTCACTGGGCCACTTTTATGGGCCATGGAATAATAGTGAGGGAGAGGATGAGGATTGTACTTGTCCAAACATATAGCTAAAAGGAAAATATATTCATTTTGTTCATGTGGTCATCCAAACACCAAAATCATTCCTTTGTTATATATGTATATACTAAATAATTCAGAAAAAAATATACAAAATAGATTTAATTTGAAATTATTTATTCTTAATAGACTAAATCTAAACTATTTACCCTTAATGGACCCATTGTCCAAACTATTTACCTATCTACCCACTTGCCCCTTTTTATTTCGCGTGTAGGCGTCATGCTGATGTCTGCATAAATACTATTAAATATACTCTGGCAGTATATATATACCATAGCGGTATCATATAGAATGAGCTTAGTCCTTTGTAATACTCTGGCGGTATATTGATACCCAATTGGTATATAAGATTTTTTTTCTTAAGAAATAAATAAAAAAATTATTAAACTAAATTAGTAGAAAATATATTCGTCATATACTCTGTCAGTATATTTATACAATATCGGTATAATATAGGATTGACTTTAATCAGTTGTGATACTCTGTTGGTATATGTATACCCTATTGGTGTTCATACAAGCATGTGCTGACATCAGCATGACATCAGCGCACAAATTTTAATATTAAGAGGGCAAAATTTTAATAGTATGAGGATACAAAATGTAAAGAGATATATGAATGTAAATAATTTGATTTAAAAGGGAATAAGCCTAGTTTTCCCAATAATTTATGGCCCATAAACAGGCCCAATTGCCCCATTTAAATAAAGTATTTATAAAATATATTATATAATAATTTGATCTATTTTTTATTGACATCAATTGTTGGAACAATCACTTTTATACTGTGAAACTTTTGTGATCTATCATTTAATTTATTTGTTACCATTGCATAATGACATAAATTTATCGGGAATCGATGTTAATCTATTTATTAGATCGAATTGACTTATATAATAACAACAATTCATTGTGTGTTACTATTTCAAAGATCAATATTTAAAATTTATTTATCAAGTAGAAATTAGAACCAAGAAACGCAAACATAAAGTTTGACATATAATCTACTCCCTGTGTCTCATATTAATTAAAATTTTTAGGCTTTTTTCAATGTTCAAATATTTGATTATTCAAAGTTTAAGGTGAATGTTTTAAAAATTTTCCCATATTGGCCCTTTCATTTATTGTACTTTTATATTATCAAGGAGATAAATTACACGATATGTTTATGAGTTTACAAAGGACAATAGTGAAAAGTATGGTGTAAATTTTGTCTTCGAATGTTTTTCTTAATATGTGTGTGTTACCTCACAAATTTAATTAAAATGAGACACAAGGGGAATCTTAATTGGTAACAAAAAATTATTTGCATATAATATTTACTTATTTTTTTCCATATAGAATAATATCTACACTTCTACAAAAAAATATGAAATTAGCTATTAACTTCATCACTACTCCATCAATAATTGTTAATAGCTAATATAAATTCATTGTTTTATGAGTTTCGCCGACGAATCTTTTAATAATTAAGATACAAACTTTAGTAATGATTATATCATGTAAATTAATATCAAAAATATGTTTAAACAGTAACCCTTAAAAGAATTTAGGAACAAAAAATAAAAATGACCTATTCAAACACATTTTATTTTTAATTAGTTCAAAATTATTTCTAAAATATGTTCAAACATACTTAGCATTTATTATTATTTATGAAAAGTTAACCAATTAAAAACTCTTTACTTTAGCATAATTACAAAATTACCTTATGAGTCCATAATAAAAGTAAGAACATGTATAGATTCTTCTAGATAATTTTGAAATGACCAAATTATCCTAGGTGGTCCTCCTCTTCACATTTCTGTATAATAGAAACATACTAAATACTTCAAGCCTCATCTCCAATCACAACAAACGTGCACCTCAACAAGACTTGAAGTAGGGGGCATTTGTAATTATATAAAATTTATTAAAATATAAGTTTTATAAAATGATTCAAATTATATTAAATTCAAAATACATAAGTCCAGAATGAATATGGTGGATTAATATAATTGTATTAATTAATTAAGTTCAATAAATATGAATTTGACTAAAAGTACAAATTTATTTATGTGGGCTACAAAAAATGATCCACATTATTAAGCCCAATACCCTTTTGTTAAACCCCGTAATTACTTAATGTCAATTATTAATTGGGATCAATTGTTGGGATTGAAGCATATCTTAAATTTAATCAAGTTGAGGT
>JAOTQR010077557.1:0-12061 GCA_025774065.1 Solanum ossicruentum | reverse complement strand
AATTTCGGTAGAAGTTCGTGAGATTAATTCTAAGTATATTAATGGTTCTAGTTTGGTATGAACGCCTAATCGGCGTGCGTCACGGTCCCGGGGTGGGGCCGTGACAGTATTACAATAATTATAAAGGAAGTGGAGGTGGCAATAAGGAGAAGATAAAGAGAAACAATGAAAAAATAAAAAATATACTTAATTAAAAATAAAAAAGGGTAACATTTTATGGTTTTTTTCCCCTTCCACATTAGCATTAAGTAAATATTTTGTTTTAAAATAGTTCAAAGATAATAGGAATCCCCGTCCTCCTGTAAAAAAAATTATGTTAAAATTTGATGATACTTCTAGAAAATATATTTGCCTTTTTAAAAATTCATTAAAGTAATTAAATAAAATAACTTTTTTTATCGAAAAACATAATATGCATTAATCAAACCCAGTAATCATTATAAAAAATAGGATGAAACCTCCAATAATTCAAATATGAAGGTGTTAAAACAAGAAATTTCACTAAGTAGTGATAATTATAGAAAATTTAGCAAACTTAATTGTGATCATAACTTTCAAAATGAATTTAATCCCACCCAAATGGATGGCAAGACCTAAAGTAAGATTTGCAATCAAGTTCAACGGGATTTGTTTTTAATATATTTTCTCTATTTAAAAGACATCTCCTAAAATTATATTTGTTGTTAATCTTTATGGACCATAGATAAAGTTCAAAAGGAATTGGAAAACACATAAGACCTAATCTCTAAATGATAGTTAGACTTTACTTCACATTTTTCGAATTAATGAAATATTAAGCAGTCTATTATTATCTTATAAAAAAACTAAAATTGATAAAACAAATTCGTCATCTGAATTGAAAGAAGTACAATAAAATCCAAAAGTTAGTGCCACCAAGTGTGATTCAGCCAAGGAACAACTAAATGTTGTTAAAATATGATTAATGAGAAATAGACAAAGCTCAGAACAATACAACCGACCAAGAATCTTGAAAAGCTTCACCTTATTGGCTTAAACATACAAATTTTTCTTTTCTCCGTAATCTTTATGAATAGCGAAAACTCAGAATATATCAGAAAATCTAACAACAAAACTGGACAAAATCACCAAGAATATTGAAATTTTGACCTACTAGCTAAACAAGACGAAAGTTTTTTTTACACTTAAGCCTCTGAAAAAAATAACAAAAAGTATCCAATTATTTAAACAAGAAGAGAAGTTGGACTAGTAATAATTTTATAGTAAAAACTAGTGAAAAACTAAAGAAATATGGTGAAATTTACATTAAAGCTTCAAGAATGGTGCAAAAGTAAGAAAGCTATAGTTAAACATCTTATACTATCACCTTATTAGACCATTTATGTTTCTCGTGCATTTTCTTTAATACTTTAAATTTAGTATATATGCAAACTTATTGAGACATTTTATTTTTCTACAATGGTTTTAGAAATTATCATCCAAGGAAAGTGTAACACCCTAGAAATTTTGGAATTGAACCAGGTCCTCGGACATGGTTCTACGAGAGAGTTTACGAGTCGTGGTTTGGAATATGACCTATAGACTAGGTCGTAAGAGGTGTTCCAGAGCTGAAGCATTTTGGCTAAGTATAAAAGGGAGTCCATGAGAGGGAATACAACCCATAACCTATTCCATGGCTCATCTGTCAAGTCATATAATGAGATCCAGAAATTTATAGTTTTGGTCCAATTTCCACGAGGGAATATGACCCGTAACTTGTTTCACGACCTGTAGAATGAGATCCAGAAATCAAACTTTTATCTATTATTCACGAGAGAAGACATGACCCGTAACCTCTTTCACGGGCCATAGAAAGGGTTTCGTGGATCACTCTTGGCAGTTTTTCTGAAGGGTAATTCTATCTTTTTCCATCGTTTTCAAATAACATCCATGATATTTTGGACATGTTTTGGACCCTTATCAGTACCCTAAGGGTATTACTCCTCAAAAACACTTAGAAATTTTAGAAAGCATCGAGGAAGGGGAGAAAGCTAGGGTTTCAAGCACGTGAGTAGGTATTTTCTTAGAGTTGACTATTCTTTAAAATTTTCAGGTATGTAAGGCTAACTAGAACATGTATTTTATTCTTCCATGTGCCCAATAACCCAAATTATTGGAGTTGTGAATGAATTGAGTTTTCCATAGGTGTTTCTTGAAGGTTTTTCGTAAATTCTAATATAATCCTATATAATATTACAAGAATTACAATTTTTATGAATTAAATACTTGAAATAGATCACCTTGCTTTTCTACACGAACCCTAGAATGAATTCTTGTTAGTTTTACTTATTGCATTTAAATTGATATACATGAGTATAATTTGGGCCTTAAGAGCATATAGAATTCCTAAATACTTTGACTTTACTTTTTTTTTCGAATACTATGAGTTGGAATGATACTTGATAGAGAGTCTTGATGAGTCATGAGCTAATCCTAAAAGAATGTTCCTAATCAAAGAGTTTCTAGTTGATGTGATGAATTGAGTTGACAAATATCCAATGAGACTAGTTGATTGAAAGTGATTATCTTATGGGAATTGAGTCTTAGGAGGAGTATCGAGCATCGAATTGAGTAAGAGCGTCACGCCTCGAGAGGATACTCGAGACGTGACCGGCACTCAGAGACTATTGCGAGTCCCCAAGCGAACCACTAGGTCTCATGACAGTCATTCAATCAACTATACAATGGAAATCAATAGAAATAGAGTAAATAGGACAGTGGGCAACTCAACTTAGGCACATCCATATAAAATTATAAGGGCCATTGGCCAAAAGACTAGTCTCAACATCCATGACATAAAATAGATTCAAGAAACTTAGTTTAAAGAGGGAAATACCCCAACATCAAAACCATCATCTCTATATCTATGAAACCTCTACTTCTACATTCTAAGAAGGTATCATGATAGGCCATGACTACCACAAACTCAAAAGAATAAACTCAAAACATAAAAAAGAAAGTAAATGGTATCCTCTGAATGTAGGGGAGGACTCACCAATATCTAGAACTAGGAATGCTGAACTTCAAGGATGCACCTATTAATTTCCTCTATCTGTTATATCTACATCATGAAATGATGCAGCAATAAGTGGCATCATTAGTAGAATGTACGGTATGTAAAATAGCTGAATGAAATAATGTAGGTAGAAAATAACATGGAATAATCTCAACTCATAAGGTACTCACTCAGAATGATAAGCACTAATCTTAGATAAGAATAAGGAGTAGACAATAATCTATCAACATTAATAAAGACTCAAGCCATCAACTCAAAAATAGAGTACTATCAGTGTGGGGCCTATCAAGTAGTTTTTCTAACCAACAACCATCACCTATGAGCCTATAATGGTATAATGAAGCGATATAATTGTTGCATCTGTCCAATACCTTGTCGGGGTAAAGGATGTGGCATCTGTGGATCCATAATATCAAGTACTCCTTTGGTACTAAGGAAACATCTATTTTTATGGTTCAATCCTCTCCTACACTGGCCACGTAGTTAATGAGTGCGAGTGGGACTTACTCTTACTCATTTTGGTGCTCAATTCTCCTCCCAGGACTCAACATGCTCATAAGATATCAAACATCAAGATTACTCTCCATTTAGTCTCGTTGGACATTTTTAACTCGACTCATTACATCAACCATCAACTCTTGGATTTGGAACATTATTTTAGAATTAAGTTTCAAGATCTATAAGTCTTTAAGGACATCAATGTCATCAACACTCTCAACTCAAGTCCACAACCACAAACAACAAGCACATTCATACCATCAAGGCTCTGGACTCATCTCCTAAGCCCATTATTGCAATCTCTAACCAAATAACATGTATAGTTTTATGGAATCAATTATAATAAAAGTATGTTAGTGGTAAATCAAGTTGTGATGATCATCAACATAGAAAATACATGATATAGGTATAAATTTCAGAAAAATACTCAAGAATTACATAAATAAAACTCATTACGACTACCAACTTACTTAATCAAGAGGGCACATGGAAAAATAATTTCATGTTTTAAGTGAGCCTTACATACCTAGGATGAAGATTAGCACAAATCTTCACAAGAAATTTACCCAACTTCAAGATCCTAAGCTTCCTCTTCTCCTTCTCTCAAGATTTTTCCCTCTAGAAGTTAAGTAAAAATGGGTTTTAAAAACCCTAATCCAAGAAAAATGACCTTAATACTTGTTTATTGAACTTGGGAGGGGTTGGGAAAGGTACAAGATGCCCTTCCTGAATTTAATAAAAATTTACCTCGTCCGCGATGTGCTCCGAACGTGGTTTATTGTATTTTCTTCCCACAAATTCTCCTAACAAGTTTTTCGATTCCTGTCGAAAAATTCTAAATAAAACAAGTGTAAGTGCGTGTCGCACCTCGGGCGCACATCAATACTGTTTTTTGGTTTGCATCAAGAAATTACCTTTTGATCTGTTCACTCTAAAATCTAATCAAGACCATTTTTTCACTCAATTTTTTGCGTCGATCGCAAATCCGGTCTAGGCTTTTCCATTGGAGCTTGGGAAGACATGTTATGTGCACATCTCTCCTCTAAGGGTATCTTGGTAATTTTACAGGCATTACATTATCTCCCCCTTGGGATCATTCATCCTTGAATGATAAGAAGAGGTGGAAATAAAGCATGTGTAGACTCAAGACTCATCTCAATATTCACTCGACAACTCAAATCCTCAACTCTTCATCAACTTCTATACACTCTACTCAGACTCAAGAATAGAGACATCAACTCAAGAATGGAAGCATCAATTAAGCTAAGGATAGGAACATTACCTTTAACATTCTCATCATTTGGCATGAATAGATATGGGTATTTGGTTCTCATAGCTTCCTCATATTCCCACATGGCTTCCTTAACAAATTGGTTCCTCCATATGACTTTGACGGAGACTATCTCTTTGTTCCTTAGTTTGTGAACTTGACGATCAAGGATTTGGAGTAGAATCTCCTCATAGAACAGGCTATACTTTATTCTAGTACTCTCAACAGGGATAACCAAACTAAGATCTCCTAAGAACTTCTTTAGCATTGAAACATGGAACACTGGATGAATCTCGTCTAACTCGGAAGGCAATTCTAACTCATAAGTGACCTTCCAAATCCTCCTCACAATTTGATAGGGTCTAATATAGCGAGGAATCAACTTTCCCTTCTTCCCAAACCTCATGACACACTTCATAGGTGACACTTTCAAGTACACCCAATCACCTACCTCAAATTCTAAGTCCCTTCTTCTCATATTAGTGTGAGACTTTTGGCGGCTCTGGGCAGTCTTCAACCTCTCCCTAATAACCTTCATCTTCTCCATGGACTAGTGGACAAGGTAAAGTCCAATCAACTCCGCTCCCCCAACCTCACACCACCCAATCGGTGATCTATATCTCCTCCATACAAGGCTTCATAGAGGGCCATATGGATACCTGCATGATAACTATTTTTATATCCAAATTCGATCAATGGCAAGTAGTCATCCCAATTTCCTTTGAAGTCAAGGATGCAAGCCCTTAAGTGTTCTCCAAAGTCTAAATGGTGGGTTCTGCTTGACTAGCTATTTAAGGGTGGAAAGCTATACTCAAATTTACCTTGGTACCCACTCCCTTCTGAAAGCACCTCTAAAATTGGGAGGTGAATTGATCTCCTCTATCCAAGATGATAGACAAGGGAACTCCATGCAACTTCACAATCTCACAAATGTACAACTTACCATACTCCTCTGTAGTGTTAGTTGTCTTTACTGCCAAGAAATGAGTTGATTTAGTCATCCTATCTACGATTACCCATATTGAATCATGTTGCTTTAGGGACCTTGGTAAATTGGTAATGAAGTCCATGTTGATCATCTCCTACTTCCACTCAGAATTTCAAAAATCTTAGCCAATCCACATGGCCTTTGATTCTCAACAATGACCTGTTGACAATTGGGGCTCTCGAGACAAACTCAGCAATATCCTTCTTCATTCCATTCCACCAATAGACTTTTCTGAAGTCATGGTACATCTTGGTGGAGTCAGGATGAGTAGAATATCTGGAGCTGTGAGCTTCAGCCATGATTCTCTCTCGGACACCATCAATATCGGGCATATAAAACCTACTCTGGTATTTGAATACCCCATCTCCCCCTTTGGAGAAGACCATCACCTTTTGCTTGTGGTCACCTTCTTTCAGTTGGAGTATGACAGGATCTTGTTCTTATTTTCCTTTACCTCTGACACTAGAGATGAAGCAGACCTATTCTGAACATTGACCCTGCCTTCATTATTTTCTTCAAGTTGTACTCCCAATTGGGCCAATCTGTGCACTTCCTTAGCCAATTCTTTCTTCCCTTCCTCCACATGGGCAGTGCTACCCATAGATAACCTACTAAGAGCATCAACAACAATGTTAGCCTTACCTGGGTAGTAGAGAATGCTCATGTCATAATGCTTGAGCAATTCTAACCACCTCCTCTATCGCAGGTTGAGCTCTTTCTGACTGAATACATATTGCAAGCTTTTGTGGTTAGTGAACACGTCTACATGCACTCCATATAAGTAGGGGCGCCAGATCTTAAGTGCGAACACCACTGCTGCCAACTCAAGATCCTGAGTCGAATAGTTTTCTCATGAATCTTAAGTTGTCTAGAAGTATAGGCTATCAGCTTTCCTCTCTGTATTAGCGCACAACCCAATCCAACTCTGGATGTATCCAATATATCACAAAGTCTTCTGTCCTATCGATCAAAGTCAAAACTGGTGCTTAGTCATTCTAGTCTTCAACTCTTGAAAACTTCTCTCACATTTGTCCATTGAAACTTAACCTTATTCTAAGTCAACTTGGTTAATGGTGTAGATAAGGAAGAAAACCCATCAACAAATCTACGGTAGTAGCTTGCCAACTCTAAGAAACTTCTTATGTTGGTTGGTAAGGTCGGTCTAATCCAGTTCTTAACTGCTTCAATCTTCTATCCAATACCATCACACGAGACAACAGGACCTAGGAAGGCCACTGACTTGAGCCAAAACTCACATTTCAAGAACTTTGCATACAATTCATGGTCTTTGAGAGTTTGCAAAACCAATTTAAGATGATTGACATGCTCTTCTTCATTCTTAGAGTATACTAGGATATTGTCAATAAATACAATCACAAACGTGTCAAGGTACTACCTAAATATTTTGTTCATCAAGTCTATGAAGGCTACAGGTGCATTAATCAACCCAAAGGACATGACCAAGAACTCAAAATGGTCATACCTTTTCCTAAAGGTCATCTTTTGAACATCATATTCCCTTACCTTCAACTGATGGTAACCAGATCCGAAGTCTATCTTGGAGAAGTACATGGTACCCTGAAGTTGGTCAAATAGATCATCTATCCTGGGGAGAGGATACTTATTCTTTATTGTGACCTTGTTCAGTTACCTATAGTCTATACACATTTTGAGAGACCCATATTTCTTTTGCACGAATAGGACAGGAGCACCCCAAGGAGAAACACTTGGCCTTATGAAGCCCTTCTCTAACAATTCAATTGCTTTTCAACTCTTTCATTTCAGCTGGGTCCATCCTATAAAGTGGAATCGAGATAGGCTAGGTATCAGGGAGAACATCAATCCTGAAGTCAATCTCCCTACCAGGAGGGACTCTAGGCAGATCCTCAAGAAGCTCGTTTACAATCAGGACTGACTCTAGAGTAGGAAGCTCAACATCCTCAGACTTAACTTGCGTGAGATAGTAGATACTATCTTTAGAGATTAGCTTCCTGGCTCTAAAATATGAGATAAACTTTCCTTTAGGTACAACAGAACTCCCTTCCACTCTAAGATAGGTTCATTAGGGAATTAGAACTTAACGATTTGGGTCCTACATTTAATGGATGCATAGAAGCCATCAAGTCAATCCATGCTAAGGATCACATCAAAATCCACCATCTCCAATGCTACCAAGTCAGCCAAGGTTTCCCTATAATAGATGGATACTACACAATCTCTATAGACCCTCTCAACTAAGATAGACTTACTAGTAGGAGTGGAAATAGAAAAGGGTTCAAGCAAACACTTTGGAAGAATCACAAACCTACTACCCTTATAAGGAGTCACAAAAGATAAAATGGCACCCAAGTCAAGCAATACATAACAATCAAAAGTAAATACTTGGAGCATACCCGTAATAATATCTAGTGCCATCTCCTAGTCCTGATGATTACCTATTGCATAAAGATAGTTTGTCCCACCTCCTGTACTTGTAGCAGTACCCCTCTGATGACTAACAGTTGGGGATGCATTGGAGGACTGTGCTTTATTACTTCCATCACCTTGTCTTCTCACAGGACACTCATTCTTGAAGTGACCATTCTGTCCACATATGTTATAAGCATCTGTCCCACATGATACTCACCCAGATGAAGCTTGCCACACTTGCCATAGGGTGGCTTTCCCCTCTAACCTTGGGTCCCACTAACCTTGGATTAGGAACCCTGAGCCCTAATATTCTGGTGACGATAAGAATTTTGATCATACCTATTTTTTTGGAAGAATGCACTCATTGTAGAGGGTGCATAACTAGAAGATCTCTTATGAAAGAAGGATTTATCAGCCTTATTTTGCTTCTACTAGCTACGCTCATGCCCTACTAATTTGGCTTTCTTGCTCAGATGCTCTTCTCTATCTTTTTTTAATCCTTCTCATTTGTTGGGCATAGACCATAATTCTTAAGATATTTATACCTGGGATCAACAATGCCTCCTTGCACTGTTTTACATGCTTGCCCAACCCAAACACGAACTTTCTCATCCTTGCCTCATTTCCATACCTAGATAGATTAATAAAATTGAGATTGTACTCTTTGAAAGTCATCCCCTCTTGCTTTAGGTTCACTAACTCATCAACCTTTGCCTCCCTCAACTCTTAGGGAAAGAAGTGATCAAGGAAAGCAGTCTCAAACTCATCCAACTCAAAAGGCTCAGCATCCTCACCTTGACTATCCTCCCACTGGTTATACTAGGCATTGGCAACACCTTTAAGTTGCTAGGAGGCAAGTTCAACTCCCTCAACCTCAATCGCATGCATAGCCCTCAAGAACTTGCATATCTCATCAATAAAGTTCTACGGGTCCTCCTCAACTTTTGACCTTGTTAAACTGGCAGGTTCATTCTCAAGAAGTCTCTAAGCCTAGTTGCAGCAGTGGGTTCTTGAGAGCTAGAGTTGGGGGCCTAGGGACCTCGGTTGTTATTTTGGGAGGCCACCAACTATGTGAGCATTGTAATTCCCTTATTATTAGATAATGTATTCACTTTAGAAAAGGTATTCTCTCGAGATTAAATCAACCCGTACTTCACAACTCTTTGACTTTAATTTGTGTCGTTAGCGATATCGATTTTCTTGAATAATCGAAAGGAATGAGGGGAGGGTGGGCATGTTTTCGTGGAATTTATTATTTTTATACAATTATATATGTCAAAAAAGTCTTAAGAATAAGTATTATGTATGAACAAAATACATAAGGAGTGAAAAAGGAAAGTGGGACAACCACCTTATTGGACAGTTTTTCTTTTAACATAATATATATTTTTCCCTAAATTAAGTCTATTTCAAGACAATATAAGACCTTATAAACTCTCGCATGACCTTATATTTGACAAAAACACATGAAATAAATTAGTTCTATGGAGCAAAGTTAAGAAATCCCCTACCCTTTGGTAAGTGGTTGAATTCTGTCTTTAAATTACATAGTGTGTAGTAATTGTGAAATTCTCATTGTATATAGCTGTGGTTTTAGTGTGTAAATACGTTTTGGAAAGCTAATTCATATACCTACAATATTTATGTTTACGAGACATTCTAAATCTGCTTGTATGGTATCAAAAAAAGGGACAAAATACAATGAAAGTTCTGGCCAGTTTTCTATCTAAGAAGTCTTCTATGTACTGCTGTTAGTATGCTAATCATATCTTGATGTGGGAATTGTATTTTGTGATTGTTCTTATTTACTAGCAACCCAAAGACATGTATCTACAACTCTTATGTTTATATTGGAATCTAATTTGGGATGTATGGATTGAAAACAGAGGACACAAGTTAGGACAAGTTCTGTCAATAGTTTTGACATAGAAATCCCTGGGAGTGTGTTGTTAGTGTTTCAATTATAAATTCTTATGGAAAAGGGTATTTTGAAATTATTATTGATTTTTTCAATCTATATTCATATACCTAAAGTGTTCATATAGACTAAAAAGTTTAGATTTCCCATTTACCAATTCAAAATCTAATTGCGTTGCAAAGCAGTAAAACTGCCGAGAAACTTGTGATTTGCAGAAATAGGACTTAGTTTTGGTATTTATCTTGTTAGTTTCTATCTATTGAAAGTGCTGAATATTAAGTGAACATTTAAATGAGTATTAATGTGCTCACTCTCTTGTACAATCTTAAGAAAATTGATTAAAGAAATGGATGTCGTATTGATCCACGACTTGAACTCGGAAGGGTCGGTTGCATGCTAAAAGGGTCAGGTTCATGTAAAAACCTATTCTTGTACCTTTGTTACCTTCTGGTAGATTTGAATATTATCTTGGTATCTCAGCTATGGTCTTGTCATTTTATCTAGTTGTGTTGATATATTTTGGAACTTGCAAGGAACTTGTTTAATTCGCTCATTTATACGAATTGCCTGATAACCTGACATCCTTGTGGACTTTGACCTTCTTGTGACTGTGACTTTGTCATTATTGGCATGCCTCTTGTTCAGATGAATTATCATCTTGATTATGGATTTTTGGTTTGTCCTAAGTATGGAAGTTGTCCATTTTATGCACAAACTAGAAAGCCACTCTTAATATGGTCCTTGGTTCTCTTGATAATTGGGTTTTTACCCTTTTTGATATAGGGCTTCGATCCTTCTTGGTACTTGATTATGTTCGGTGTGAAGGCATGACATACATACTGGTGAAACTTGTCACATGAACATCTTATAAAAATAGTTCCAAGAACTCTTGATACTGAGATCTTTAAATATCCTACTTGATACTATTGATATATTTGTTCAGTTGGTCTATTTATTGTATTCCAGTTGTGTTTCCCTTTAATTTAAGAAAGGTAAATTGAGGAATCTAAAGGCTTCAGCTTTTAGCTTTTACACAGCTAATCTTCATGCTTAGCAATAGTTATTTCTATTGTGGGAATACCTATGATGATACATGAGGATGACCATTGAAGATAAACTTTAGGAGCTATGCAAATGATCAAATTTGCATCTAGACATATGTGTTGTAGTAGTTTTGGGATATGTACATGATTCTACTGTGCATATGTATGTATGTATAAATTTGAAAGGCTAGTGTTAATTATCGAACCATGGTTTGTAATCTTTAATTTTTGGCTTGTTTAGTTAAATTGGATCCAGCGAGCTTGTTTCTATATTAAAATACCATTTATGTTAAGATGATTGTATGAGATGGAAACTAGTAAATTTTATGTTCTTGTATTTTAACATTGGTAATACTTTTCAGTGTGCTACAACGGTATGGGAAATATATAAATATCTCACAAGATAGTAGTTTAAATTACTTGCAAGGTACTTACAACAAAAACTTGACCTAGAAATCAACTAAATAACCTTTAGAACAAAATCCTATACCTTTAACTATTTTAAATTCATTACTTAATTATGATTAATATTTCACGTGTTAAATTCATAGTATGTTAGCAAGTTTTATGTATGCCTAGAGCGTACAGAAGTGACACCCTCCTGCTAGGGTTGCCACAAGCATAGGGATGGCTCCCCTGAAGTCTGCCTCTGTGGTGGAGGCTAGCTGTGCAGGAGGTTCCTGGGGAACCTCAACAATTTTGGCAGGTGGACCCTCTTTCCTCGTCCCTATCTGAGTAGGTGTCACGACCCAAACCTAGGGACTAGACATGACACGATTAATAGGAAGTCCGGAGACAACCCAAACAAGTCTCTTAGCATATGTACACATCCTTGGTTGCGGAAGCAAAATAAGACAATAACAAGATTCAAGTATTTAAAAAGAAGGAAGCAGAACTAAGG
>JAOTQR010077556.1:0-12063 GCA_025774065.1 Solanum ossicruentum | reverse complement strand
GACAAACGGCCCATCCAAAGCTCCACTGCCCGTCAAGCTACCTGTGTGATTTCATTTCACAAAAGGGTCTCACGAAAACGGTCATAACTCCTTCATCCAAACTCAAAATGAGGTGAAACCAAGTTCGGTTGAAAGCTACCTCAAAGGGCTTTCATTTGACATGTTGTGGGTCATCTAGTTCCAATTTTGCTAAAAGTTATGCTCGTTTAAGTTGAACCTTGCATGAACCAACACTCAAAACTCAACTATAGGGAAGTCTTAAACTTGTCTAAGTACTAGAAGTCTCTCATGACCCTAATACACTCCCCACCTACACAAATAAACCTAGAAACTTGGATACATAAGACCATGGAGTTAAGGGGTGTCACAATATCCCCCCTTTTGGGAACATTCATCCCCAAATGTCAAAGAAACTTACACAAAGAAAGTAATTATGAAGATTTTAGCCTAGCATGGATGCAACAAATGTACATAAATATGATTTTCAAAAAAATCTCAACATGAACATCAAAATCACTATAAATTTGTCAATATAAACATTAATGCATGCAATGACATAAGGGTCAAAACTTAAGACTTGAAAACATATAGGGGAACTTAAATTAGAATTTTAGGCTTGAGTAGAGTGGAAGAGATATGAATATTGTTTTTGCATGTCTGCCTTGGCTCCTCACGTGGCACCTTCAACTTAACGATCCTCCCAAATGACCTTGAGAGCACTATATCCTTGTTAAGCAATCTTCCCACCTATCCATCCAATATCTCCACCAGGACCTTCTCATAAGCCAACTCATCCTCCACAACACCCACAACCTCAAAGAGGTCTATAGCACTTGAGTCACCAGCACATCTCCTCAACCTAGATGCATGAAGAATCGAAGAACCATACCCATATCCATAGGCAACTCCAGTTTGTAGGTCGCCTTACCAATTCTCCTCAACTACCTATAACGACCCTCACACCTTGGGCTTAATTGTCAACCTTATACACACCTAGCCCACCTTGGTACCCAAAGTCACCATCTCCCCCTTGGGAGAGAACCCACATTCTCAACTTCACCCAACATCATTCCCAACCTAGTCAACCGGTGAACTCTCCAACCAGTACCCTAAAGATTCTTACTTCCCATAAGTAGCAAGCAACATCACATTCATCAATATTCACAACATCACCCTCAAATGATCCTCAAGCTCTAAATAAGTCAATACTCCATCGCTAGAGACCATCACAAGCATGACAAGGTAGGGTTTTAAGACCCTATTCACGAAACCCATAGATATAGCCGGTGTACTAGCCACACCAAAAGACACTACCCTAAATTCAAAACATCGGAAAGGACATCAAAGACTCATTGACCACCGGAATCAACTAAATAGGAAGGACCTTAGACTCAACATTCCTACTCTTATAAGATGATAAATGTAACCCTTAGGGATTAGTTGGACCTCAAGACAAGAAATGAACCTACCTCTTCACTATCACTCAAGGATGGGTTTAATAAGGAATCGAAATTTGACCCTACGGGTTCTACAAAAAATGGAGACATAATTTGCATGCAACCAATTCATCCCAAGAATGATAGCAAAATCCATCACATCTAACCCAACAAAATCAGAAGTCAAGACCTAAATGCAACATGACCACAAAACAATTTCCATAGACTCTTGTAGCAACAATAGATTCACCAATGGGGTAGACACCAAAAAGTCCACATAACAATTTGGGACACACATG
This sequence comes from Solanum ossicruentum, assembly GCA_025774065.1. Taxonomy (NCBI): domain Eukaryota; kingdom Viridiplantae; phylum Streptophyta; class Magnoliopsida; order Solanales; family Solanaceae; genus Solanum; species Solanum ossicruentum. The sequence continues at coordinate 10,328 of JAOTQR010077556.1, read as the reverse complement.
AAGCCCACTAGCAACAAAAGGAAGAATGAAAGGAATAGTGACACCCGGACCTACAAATGCATGCACATCAAGATCAAGGGAACTTTAATGTACCATTAGCAATATTGGGCGCCTCATCTACCCCTTGCTCCTTAGGCCCCAGGACCACCTTGACCTTGAGGATGACCCTCCTTGCCCTTGCTTCGAGCATAAGGGCAATCAACAAGCTTATGACCTACTCTCCCACACCCATAACACGCACTTGAATTCTTTAAGCATTTGCCATAATGATGCTTTTCACATTTTGGGCATTGTGGAAATCTTATCCCACCCTTGCTACCTTGGAACCTTGGGTTATCCATTCCATCCCTAGCAAGCCTCTTATTTGAAGCACTAGAAGACCCTTGACCTTGAAACTTGATACCTTATTGGAACCAGTAATCCTCAAACCGAGCCCTCTTGGACTCTCCACTTCTTTTCTTCCTAAGTTTCTCTCCCTCAAGTTGTTCGACATAGGTCATAAGGCGGGATAAATCCATATCACTTATCAACATAGTGGCGTGACACTCCTCATTCACCAAATCAGTTTCGCCCATCACAAACTTATTCATTCTACACCTTGGATTGGCAATCATTTGTGGAGCATATTTAGAGAGTTGGTTGAACTTGAAAGCATACTCCCTCACACTCATCGACCCTTGCTTCAAATTCATGAATTCCATCATTTTGGCCTCCCTTAGCTTAAGAGGGAAGAACTAGTTGGGAAATGCTTCCTTAATATCCTCCCAAGGAATAGCATCATGATTTTTCCTCTCCATTTTCCATTACACAAACCAAATTTGAGCCACCCCTTTTGAGTTGGTAGGCTGCCAACTCCGCCTTTTCCTTTGAAATCACCCCCATGATTGTCAATACCTTGTACACCTCATTAAGACACTCTTGGGATCCTCATCGACCTTAGAACCAGGGAACTCTAGTGGATTCATCCTAGTGAAGTCCCTTACCTTGAGGCCGAAGTGAGAGCATAAGGGGCTTGAGCCCCTTGGTTGATTTGGTTGGCCATAGCATGGGCCAACAGGGTGATGGCATTCCAAAATTGAACTTCGATAGCCCTTCCATCTTGAGGAGCTTGAGGAACGGGGTAAATCGGTTGTCCTATAGGTGCACGACCCCTCCTTGGTCTTCCTCTTTGTAGAGGCATGATCAACAACTAGAAGAGCAAAGAACATTCGTTAGGGAGGAAACCACACCTAACTTCTATAGCATGACAAAAATCATGAAGAAGGGAAACATTTTCTAAAACATCTCATAGCCTCTTACTCATAGTTGTGATACATAACACAACCATGAATAAGACTCTAATCAATGCAATGTATTAGATGTCGAGGACTATTAACAACCTAGTGCTTTGACACGATATTTTTCACGATCCAAGCCTAGGGCCTAGATGTGACATGGCGAATGGGGAACCCGAAGGAACCACAAAAAAGCCTTGTAGTATATCACTACAGATCCTTGGTTACAGAAGAAGTTGAACATTAACAAGAGATAGTAAATAGGGATAAATGGGGCTAAAGGATAGCTATAATACAAAAGAAATAGGACAAGCCAATAGATTATAGCATTAATACATCATAAGGTTCCAACAACGCCTCTACTACATAGATAGGAGCGGGGGCCATGATAATCTCTGGGCTCACCCTTATAGTCATAAGTTCCCAAAATAGAGAAAGTCAATACATAGCATGAAAATCAAGAGACTTATGTCCTTGGAGTTGAGGATTCACCAACTTGCTTTGAGAGAAATCATACTAGCCATGTGGAGGAGAAGGATGATCAAATGGGGTTTCGGTTCCTACATGATAACATAATATAGGTATAGAGTATGCATTAGTACGTTTGAATGTACTAAGTATGTAGGATGCAATGCAACAAGAGATAGGCATCATAATCAAAATGTATAATTAGGGAATGGATGAGCACATACAATATGGCACGCATGAATGATACTTGAAGTAAAACAAGCTCAAAAATAATCATTCTTGCATAGCTTGTTCAACACAATGAGGTGACATGATTAGATCATCTAAATACCTTATACTAGAGGGTGTGTGGTATAGCATAAGTCATAACCCCTTCTAGTAGGTAATGGTTAGTACATAAGGTAGAGGGCTGTCATAGTTCATAACCCCTACATGCACACATAATATAATACGAAGTATCGAATCACACATGAACGTGAGGTGTACCACATAGTTCATAACCCCTTCATGAGAGAAGAAGATAGTAAGTAGCAATGATTCATACATGAGGGTGAGGCACACGACATAGTTTATAACCCCTTCATGTAGGAATTGGCCTTATACTAGAGGGAGAGGCATACCACATAGTTCATAACCCCATCTAGTAGGCTTTCACATAAACCTTCACATACGAATTCAATATTTCACAAACAACTGAGACTCGTAAAAGCATAGATAATTTCATGATTTCAAAACATACTTTGTATCCCACGAAAACATCATGAAGACACTTGGCTTGTAAATCATGCAATAGACCATCAATAACTCAAGAATCCTAAACAAGACAATTTATCAAACATTTGGCGGGCACATATGAGGACATGTTCAAATCATGCAAAATGCAAGAGTATAGATCATGAAATAGTTAAATCGATTCATCTTAAAATTATGTAAATCAGCCCACCAATATCATGGTAAAACCACATCATGGGAAACTTGTAAATCATATCAAAATTTCACAATAGTTCAAGAATTTCATAACTTGAATCATATATAGTATCAATTGACAAGGATTAGCTCATATTATAAGCTCAAAATAGATATTCATGCACAATCAACAATATTTGACAAGACCCCAACATATTTCATGCTCATATTTCATAATAACAGATACCCATAAGAAATATAACTTGAAATCATGCAATTTTCATAAAATAGGAAGATTGTGATTTATGGATGAAAGGAACCCATGAATGAAACCCACATACCTTATACTTTGATTTTATTGAAATTGAGTTGTGAAAGACTTGAAGTTCTGAAATAGGTCTTGGAATCCAAAACTTGCTCTTGAGTTTCCTTGAATTTGTATTGGGGTTTTGATAGAGCCTCTTGAGTGAATTTGAGAGTGTATTTGAGATGAGAGCAATGAGCTTTCTGGAATAGGGTTTAGGTCCTTTGGGGAGGTAAGGATAGCATTAAAAGTCCGAAAAGATCATTAGAATAAATAAAATTTATGAAAACGCCATTAGTGAAATGGAGCAAAAATTGGAAAAGTGTTGCCCCACTAATGGATTCACTGGTTGTGTGGCACTCTACGGGTCATATGGAGTGCCCGTGAGATGGGACTTAGACAAAAAACATTAGAATTGGAACACTTGGAAAAATGTTATCGTCAACCTCACTTTGACAAGCCATTTTCACGGGCCGTGTGATTCTACACGGCCTGTGTAGTAGTCCGTCCAAATACACTTAGAGAAGAAAATTGTGGCCAGGCCACCCCATGCCCAGGTGGACGGCTCGTGAAGCATGCCATGGCCCATGAAGATGGTCGTGGCACAACACTTAGTCAAAAACTCCTTCCCATGCTTACCTTCCTCACTTGCACACACTCCACGACCAACCAAATGGTCAGTGGAAAGCCACACGACCTGTGCCACTAGCCATGTCATATGCCTTAGACCAAAAATGGTCTTTTCCAGCTTAATACAGCCCAGACGGCCCGTCCAACGCTCTACTGCCCGTGTGGTTTCACTGCACTGGAAGGTCTTATGAAGACGGTCATAACTCCTTCAACTAAACTTGAAATAAGGTGAAACCAAGTGCATTGGAAAGATAAATCAAAGGGATTTTATTTGACATGTTTTGGGCCATGCAGTTCCCAGTGTGCTAAAAGTTATGCTTGTTTAAAGTTGACCCTTGCATAAACCAACACCCAAAACTCAACTCGTAGGGATGTCTTGAACTTGTCTAAGTATGAGAAGTCTCTTATGATCCTAATGCACTCCCTAGCTACATAAATAAAGCTTGAAACATGGATATGTAAGAGCATGGAGTTATGGGGTGTCACAAGGACCCTCATTTCTCCACTCTCATTGAGTTATTGTAGCTGTAAGGGTTGGGATGTTTTATTGTTGGAATTCTCACATGTTCCACCAAAGAACTACTCACCACATTAGTTCAACTTCCAGTATCAATGATTAAAGAACACACTTTATCTTGACTTTTGCACCTAGCATGAAATAGATTCTCTCTTTGATCAAGCTCTTCTTTGGCAAGGGCTCCATAATTCTTCTCATAACACATGAAAGATTTGAATTCACCTTCAAGTTTTCATCATTATCAAGCAAAGAATTTCCTTTCTCCATGAAGCAAGAAAAATTTACCCTCTCATCCAATCTTTCTTCTTCATTTCCTATCCTATATCCTCTATATCCCATCCTATCTCCTCTATACCAATAATCATTGTCTCCCATACCATGATCCCACCCCAAGTCTTGAGGTTGGACTCCTTCCCTTTGTACTCCATAGGTATCCCTACCCCCATACTCCCAAAACTCATCATTGTTGAGATCTTCATGCATTTCATCATAGAGGGCATTTTGGTATTGGTAGGCTTGGTAGGGAACTTGTGATACATTTGTTGGAGGTGATGTAACTTGTCTTGGATGGCTTGGATTGTAGTTCATTTTGGGTTTCGCTTTGTGGAGGAAAATATAGATTATGGGTCCTGAGGTAGTGGTGGTGGAATGCATCAATGCCTTCCTTATCTCCTCATTTCAGGTTGAATTTATTTCCCTTGATTCACATTCTCCACTCTTACCAACCTTTCCTCCATACCCCCCATCCTTCAATTCATTTCCGCTATTTGTTTGGAGAAGTAAGAAAGAGTTTCCATGATATTCTTTGAACCTTCCCTAATTGAAATTGTTTTAGACATGATACCTACAATACTCAACAAACAAGATTAGTAGCAAAAGCCTCATGTCACTCGTATGTTACTCTCAAAGCACCTTCTATGATGTCGTCTCAAAATTAATAGTGAACTAGCTCCGCTCAATCAATTCAAGATCACCTATACTTTGTGGTGGAGTGGATTCTTATGTCTCTTGAAAGAAGGATGACTTAAACATATCTTAGGAACATGAATAAAAAGAAGAAAACTAGAAGAAAGAGGCACAAGAAATATCAGACTCAAAAAAACTGAGTAACAAAGTAGAAGAGATTACTTGATTTCATGTTTTGAAACTAGTCAACAAGTAACTAAAGATGTTAATTAGTTCTTAAATAGTTGAGGAATGAAAGAAAAATGAGTGACAAAGAAGAAGAATTGAGTTCGGACACTTAGAAAAATTTTTGAAACCTTAAGGTGTTATTGAATTGAAAGGGCTTGATTTGATAATTTGATGATTAAAACTAGTTAAAAAGTAGCTAAACATCTTAATTATTTGCTAAATAGTTGGAGTACCGAAGCACAAAAATTTTAAAAAAAGAATTACGTCGTTTGGACACTTAAAAAAATTTTATGCCCAAAAAACCTCCCATACTAACAAAAATTTTGGGGTCTGAAAAAAAAGTCTACATATTTTAGACTCTGAAATTGCAATTCACGCGTCGTGGCGCGTCTGGGCATGCTAAAGTGCTGACTCACTGGTCATCCTAGCGCTGCGTTGGTGCTGAGTTGGCACTAACGTGAAAATTAATTTTTTTAATATTTTTTAAAAAAATTATTTTTTTAAAAATTTCCACTAAGGGTCAACAAACACTTTTGACCAACTTTGACTTGAAAAAATAGATCAAATGTACCTTTTGGTCTTCTTCTTCTTCTTCTTCGATAATACTTGAAAGTCTTCAAGAACAATTAGAACACCAAGAACACACACTAAATTCCAACACCTTCAAATCAACTCGGAATTGGCTCAAATTTTAGGATTATCTTCTCCTTGATGTAGAGAACAAACCCCAATGATTATTGACCTTCAATTTCTTCTCAATCAAAGAACCCACTTTCAAAATTTGAAATGTTTGAATGCTCAAAACCCTTTAATGGTAACTTTACTTCCACAACTTCAAATTGGATGAAATTTGAGATTTAGGATAAGAAAACACAAGTGAACAAGAATCTAGTGTCAAAAAAGACAAATCAAATGAAAACAAAATTGGATTTTTTGGGGGGATTTTTGAATTTTTGAGTGGATCAAAATTCAAGACTTAGATTTGTGAAAACAAACCTAAACCTAAGCTCTAACACCAAATGATAAAGATCAAACAAAAAAGGAAGGAAAAAGGGATCAAAGATAGAAGGATATATGGATTAAATTCAAACTATTGAAATTATGGGCAACAAGGGACTTAAACCCTCACCTCGCAATTGATTTCAACAACCCAAATAAAACTCTAGGAAAAAAATTGAAGGAAACCAAGAACCACAAATGGGTAACATTTCAATTAATCAAGCAAACAAGTCAACTAACAATTCTAAGAGTTCACCCTAATTACTCACTAAGAAGGCACTGCAATTCAAGAATTCAATATTCAACATAATCTAAGTGTTCCAAGTGATAAAATATGACTATTTATATTAAGTAAATAAAAGAAGACATTTCTTTAAGTTTACCCATGGGCCTTATTTGGTTGCCTTTGTTTAAAATTCTTGAATTGAAGTGATAGTCATTTATACACATGGCCTCTTTTTTTTCCTTCTTCCCACCTTGAGAAACCTTTCATACATTGTAAGCCTTTCTTTGGTGACCCTCAAACTCCTCTAATGCTTCCTTTTTTCATGAACATTGCTTGTAGGTTTTGGAGATCTTTTGCTTGACTCTTTGTGAATTCTCTTGAGGGGTACATGCCACTCACATTGGTGCCATCTCTACTTTGCATGTTATCCTTGTAAAGTCCCGCACTCTTTAGGCCAAAGTAGGAGCTTGAGGAGCTTAGGCTTCTTGGTTCAATTGTTTAGTCACAGCATAGGCCAGCATGGTAATGGCATTCTGGTATTCGGCATGGTAACCCCTCCTTCCTGGGGAGCTAGATGAGTTGGATCCTCCTTGGGTGTGAGAGCCCTCCGTCCCTTCTCCTTGGTTGCGACATGATATAAAAGAGCAAAAGAGTGCCTGTTTGGGAAAGAAACCTTATTGTTAAACCTAGAGCACAACATAGATCATGAAGAAGTGAACCATTTCCTAAAACACCTCATAGCCTCTTATCCATAGTTGTGACATACTTCACAATCATGAACAAGACTCTACTTGATGTAGTGTGTTGGATTTTCGAGAACCATTAACAACCTAGTGCTCTGATACCAAGTTTGTCATGACCCAAGCCTAGGGCCCACTACTGGAAAATAGGCTTTTGGCAACACAAACAAAACTTTGCAATAGCCAGGCAAACCATCACCATAACTCTATGGCAACGCATTTGAATGTGTCACTCTAGGCTGTGTAGCAATAGTTCTATGGTCAGGTTTATGCGACGGTTTGAAAAATCGTTGCATAGTAGGAGCTATAGCAACGGTTTTATACTCTCGCTAATACAACACTTACTTTGATAAATTAGACCGGTTACATAAATTAGACCGGTTTGTAACCGTTGCCATAGACCTTTTGCAATGATTGTTTACTTCTATCGCCACACTTACAAGAATGTTTTGCAATCCTATTGCAACGGTTTAGTAGGAGCTATAGCAACACTTATTTAGTCTTGCTTTGCAATCCTATTGCAACGGTTTAGTAGGAGCTATAGCAACACTTATTTAGTCTTGCTAATACAATATTTATTTTGTTAAATTAGAACAGTTTTTAACCGTTGCCATAGACCTTTTGCAAAAGTTGTTTACTTCCATGGCAACCCTTATCGGAATGCTTTGCAATCCTATTGCAATAGTTAAACTTAAACAAACAATCCAAATACAAGTAATATAAAATCACAAAACAGAAAATTTCATAAATATCATAATCCACATGCATAATTATATGTTTACAAGAGACAACATAATAATTAGTTTGAGATCTTTGGTAGGAAAAGTTTCCTCCAACAAAAAGTTTAACCAAGAATCTATATATATATATATATATATATATATATATATATATATATATATATCTTCTCATGTAAGGTCTTCACTGCTGCTTTCACCTTCCCTTTCTTCATTTTCAACGCCTACAAAAAATGATAAATAAGGTCATTACCAAAATTCCATTTTTTGAACTTTTACTGTATTTGTCAACAAATAGGTGAGCTAAAAACCTTGATGTCTACAAGCATCTTTGGAAAAAAATAGAATTCAGGTCTCGAACAGATGAGGTTGCAACAAGTATTATCAGACAAGATCCAATGAAATGACTTAACTATTGATAATTGGATAGGAAATCTACTCAAACAAAAGATAGCTGGATAGGCAAGGTAATCTTTTAACTTAATTAGCTTAAATATCTATTCAACAGGCGGCCAAATAGAGGGACGGAACATCATCACAAAGTTTATTTTCTCTATTATGAACACTTACTATGATTCAAAACAGCTTAGAAGATCGAGTAAATGATAGTAACTAGACAGTTATATTGAGCAATCATCATGCAGCACTACGAGAGAATGAGAATCCCATCAGGAGAAAAAGGGTCTTTGAGAACAAAAGCTTGGTCAACTAAGAAGCACAAAAGAAAACATGTTGCGTATATTGGGTACATCCAAATAAGTGCCCCCTTTTGAGAAACAAGAGCTGTGGCTGGTAAAATCAGCTTACAACAATAATCTTGCTAAACTCATTCTGATAATAGGGGAGCTGCAAGCTATTTAAATATAATCTGAACACATACGAATCTGACACACTTAATTGACAACAACCATGAGTAAGCTTCCCACTTGACTCATCCTCAGCGTCATGGGACTCAAATGACACTTACTGTGAGCAAAGCATATGAACACATTGATGGCCACAATACAAGTTAAATCAGTTTTAACCTTTTAAACTGCTGGAAAGAAATCAAACTTAATAACACTATTGAGTGCAGACAACAGTCAAAAGATTTATGGTGTTTGATAATAACAAACTGAAAAAGGGATGTAAGGATGATCTCGGAACAATATACACCTTGGAATCTGAACCAAAGTGAAGTAAAACAAACTGTCAAAATCGAGATAGAGACAAGGATAGAGATGATCACGATACATACCAAAGGATTTGAAGCCATTTTGACAGGAAAAGTTATAGCACACATTAAGCATGAGTAGAGAAGAAATGAATTTAAACAAGTAAACATAGAAGCCAGTAGAAAATAAGCTCAGACGACTACACACTCAGAGAGACAGAACAAGCACAGGTATTCAAGGCATAATCACGGCAATACAACAGTTACAGCAAACAAAATTACTCAACAGAAACAAGAAGATTCTTAACAGAACATCACCATCCGACATTCTTATACGACTAAATTAACACAACAAGTGATCAATGGTAGAAAATGAAGTAGATGGGAGAAGGATGAAAAGAAGATGTGTAGCATTTGAAGTAAGAACTAACCTTGATTGTTACTTCGAATAGGAGGACTGAGAATTTGATTTGCAGCTTTTCCAGACGAACGGACGTTGAATCTTAGCATGTCCGCGCCAAGTTGTATTTCTGAATTAAGAAGCTGAAATTGTGCAATGATGCTCATTGTAATATCTTGTCTCATGGTATCCTTTTGTGCGTCAAATTTTTCCTGCATCTTTTGTTGCACCCTCTCTTCCATTTCCATCATTTCATCAGTATTTAAAGACGATCCAGAATTTATCACATTTTCTTTCAAAATCGTTTTAGTAACACCACACCCATACAATCGTACGAGACCTGGATGCTCAAGTCCCATAACTGATGCAAATGAATCAACGGGTGGTTGACTGTCATCTTCATTTTCCTGAGTTTCTACTCTTTCCATTTCGGCCCACGAATTAGATTAAGAGCAGAGAGAGTTTAAATAATCAAATTGATCCAGCATTTAAGAACAAACAAATAATCACACTAAACCTTCAGTTAAAATTTTCATACAATTTTATTAGAAGTTTCTTCATATGAGTCCTTGTATACATGATTAGGTTTTCTTTTCCTTGTAGCCACAAAGATGTCCTTATTTGTCGGAGCAACAGAACTTTCCTTCTTTTTCTCCTAGTACATGAAGGTTGACATTGGCAACCTTTTCAAGTTTATTACTCCCTCCGTCTCAAGATAATTGAAATTTTTAGAGTTTTTTTAGTGTTCAAATTATTTGAATTATTCAAATTTCAAGATAGATGTTTGAAATTTGTTCCAATATTACCCTTCCCTTTAATAAAATTAAACTTTTTAAAAAA
>JAOTQR010077555.1:0-12063 GCA_025774065.1 Solanum ossicruentum | reverse complement strand
TACCCAATTCGACCATTATGACCAAATATGAGGAATGACTTGCACTTAATCCTTTTCTTGCGATACATGTGCTACTTGCAACCTCCCCGACACTCCCAAGACTCTTACTTATCCCAAAAGAACTTAAAATGCAACATTGAAGTTTTAGTCCCTTAAAACGCAAAACTTCAATTACGAATTTCTAAACGTTTTCCCACCAAACCAAAGATACTACGATACTTAGGAATCTCAATACAACACCCTAGAACCAACAATTTCCCGAGAAGCCGAAAAAAAGCAATTTTTGGGAAATATTACTGTAGCAACCCGAGAGGGTTGCTACTGTTCCCCTCGATTTTTTTTTTGTGCTTCAATCTCCTTCTTGAATTGATTAAACATGGAAAATAATGTTCTTCTAGTGCAAACATACATGTATATGAATTTATCAACCAACAAGACCATCCACAAAGTCCTATCCCCCAATTTCCAATTCTTCTTTTTCAACTCACAACAATATTAACTTAATCACTACACTCTTAAGAATTAATATCACAAATAGTAGGAACACTTACTTGGATTTCCCTTCCTCTTCTTCTTCTTCTTCTCTTCTTCTTCTCTTCTTCTCAAGACTTGTTTTTTTTTCTAAGTGTTAAAGACCAAATGGTCTTATTTGAACAAGAGGGGGTATATATAGGCAATCAAGTTTTTAAAATTTCACCATAAGGGCTTCTAGTTAGTCTAGTGATCATTTAGGTCCCAAACTTTTCTATTTCAATCTAATTAAGGACTTCCGACTTCAATTAAATTTTTACCCGCCAAATTCACTTGATTCTATACTCACGCACCATAAGTTAGTTCAACTTAAAATATACCTTAATCACAACAATTTTCCCGAATGAGCAATTGACCTCCATTTAACTAATTACGGGGTCTAACAGTCTCCATGTCCCATTTGTGTCGCGCTAGGAGCGCGGACAGACACTATTTTTGCATTAATTAGCAAAAATCATTTTGACCCAGTTGCTCTTAAATCGGGTGGAGACTATTTTCCCACTCGATTTTCCACGTTGATCGCAAATTCGGTCTTGGATTTCCTATCGGAGCTTCGGAAGATGCATTGTGCGCATGATTACACTTTAGGATCATTTCGATAATTTTATGGGGTATCACATCATTCTCCCTTTGGGATCATTCGTCCTCGAATGATGAGTAAAAGCAGAATAAAAGCACGAATGACCTCAAAAATCATCTCATTCCTTACTCGAGAACTCTCAAACTCTCAATTATCCATCACTTATCTATCTCTATCTTGGACTTGGGAATAGAATCGAATTAAGACATCAACTCAAAGAAAGAAATTTCAATGGCATTAAGGATAGGGACATTTCCTTCGACATCATCATCATTTGGCATGAATAGGTGTGGGTATTTGAGTTTCATCACTTCCTTATCTTCCCACGTAGCTTCTTCGACAAATTGATTCCTCCATAGAACTTTGACAGAGGCTATTTCTTTGTTCCACAGCTTGCGAACTTGTCGATCAAGAATTTGGACTAGAATTTCTTCATAGGATAGGCTATCCTTCACTCTCGTACTCTCGATAGGGATTGCCAAAGAAGGATCTCCCAACCACTTCTTTAGCATTGACAGATGAAACACTGGGTGAACTCCAACTAACTCGAAAGGTAAGTCCAACTCATAAGCTACCTTCCGAATCCTCCTCAAAATCTGATATGGTCCAATATAACGTGGACTCAATTTTGCCTTCTTACCAAACCTCATGACACCCTTCATGGGTGATACCTTCAAGTACACCCAATCATCCACCTCAAACTCCAAGTCTCTTCTTCTCACATCCGTATATCCGTATAAGACTTCTGACGATTCTGTGCTATTTTCAACCTTTCTCTGATAACTTTTACCTTCTTCATAGACTGGTGAACAAGATCAGGTCCGATCAATTCAGCTTCACCAACCTTGAACTAGCTAATTGGTGATCTACATCTCCTCCCGTATAATGCCTCGTACGGGACCATCTGAATGCTTGCATGGTAACTATTATTGTACGCAAACTCAATCAATGGTAGATGGTCATCCTAATTACCCTCGAAGTCAATGACACACGCTCTTTACATATCCTCTAAAGTCTGAATGGTGCGCTCTGCCTATCTTTCTGTCTGAGGGTGAAAAGTTGTGCTCAGATGTACTTTCGTGCCCAACCCCTTTTGGAAAGATATCCAAAATTGAAAGGTGAATTGAGCTCCTCTATGCGAGATGATGGACAAGGAAACCCCATGCAACCTCACAATCTTATGAATGTATAGTCGGGCATACTCCTCAGCTGTATTAGTTGTTTTGACTGCCAAGAAGTGGGCTGATTTAGTCATCCTATCAACAATCACCCATATCGAATCAATGCTGCTTTCGGGATATTGGTAAACTAGTAATGAAATCCATGTTGATCATCGCCCATTTCCACTCAGGAATTTCAAAGTTCTGAACTAATACACACGATCTATGATTTTCAACCTTGACCTGTTTACAATTGGGACATTTTGAGACAAAATCTGCAATATCTCTCTTCATTTCATTCCACTAATAGACTTCTCTCAAGTCATTACATCTTAGTAGATCCAGGATGGATGGAATATTTGGCGCTATGAGCTTCGGCCATGATCCTCTCTCGGACACCATCAACATCAGGCACACATAATTTTTCTTGATACCTTAACACCCCATCTCCTCCTTTGGAGGAAACCATCACCTTCTGCTTGTGAACCGCTCTTTCAATTGGAACAGGACAAGATCTTAGTCTTTCTTTTCCTTCACTTCTGACACTAACAATGAAGCAGACCCATTCTGCATATTGACCCCGCCTTCGTTGTTCTCCTCAAGTTGAACTCCTAGTTGAGCCAATCTATGCACTTCCTTAGCTAGCTCTCTTTTCCCTTGCTCCACATGGGCAGTGCTACCCATAGATATCCTACTAAGAGCATCAACAACAATGTTAACCTTACCTGGGTGGTAGAGAATACTCGTGTCATAATCCTTGAGCAACTCCAGCCACCTTCTCTATCGCAGGTTGAGCTCCTTCTGGCTGAACACGTACTACAAGCTCTTGTGGTCAGTGAACACATCCACATGCACTCCATAAAAAAGTGACTCCAAATCTTAAGTGTGAATACCACCACAGCTAACTCGAGATCATGAGTCAGATAATTCTTCTCATAGACCTTATGTTGTCTGGAAGCATAAGTCGTCACCTTCCCTCTCTACATTTGCAAACATCCCAATCCAACTCTGTATGCATCACAGTATATCATAAAGTCTTCGTCTCGTCGAGCAAGGTCAAAACTGGGGCTGTAGTCAATCTAGTCTTCAACTCTTGGAAAATCCGTTCACATTCCTCAGACCACTGAAACTTGGCCTTCTTCTGGGTTAGCTTAATCAATGGTGCTGACAGAAGCCTTTAACAAATAGGTGATAATAGCCTACTAAACCCAAGAAGCTTCTTATTTCCGTCAGAGAAGTTGGTCTTCCTCAGTTCTTAACTGCTTCAATTTTCTAAGTATCCACTCGAATACCATCTCCTGAAATAACATGGCCTAGGAAGGCCACAGACTTGAGCCAAAACTCACACTTTGAGAATTTTGCATACAACTCATGATCTTTGAGCATTTGTAAAACCACTCTAAGGTGATTAGAATGCTCTCCTTCATCCTTTGAATGAACCAGAATGTCATCAATAAACACGATCACTAACATATTGAGATACGGTCTGAATAGTCGATTCATCAAATCCATAAAAGCCGCAGGTGCATTTGTCAACCCAAAGGACATGACCAAGAACTAAAAATGGCCAAACCGTGTCCTAAAGGTTGTCTTGGGAATATCACTTTCCTTCACCTTCAACTGATGGAAATCCCGATCTGAGCTCTATCTTGGAGAAACAAACAACACCCTGAAGTTGGTCAAAGAGATCATCTGTCCTGGGAAAGAGATACTTATTCTTTATTGTGACCTTGTTAAGTTAGCGGTAGTCTATACACATCCTGAAATACCCATCTTTCTTACGCATGAATAGGACAGGAGCACCCTAAGGAGTAACACTAGGCCTTATGAAACCTTTCTCTAACAAGTCTTTCAACAGTTCTTTCAATTCTTTCAACTCTGTAGGGGCCATTCTATAAGGTGGAATTGAAATGGGTTTGGTCTCGGGAAGAACATCCATCCCAAAGTTGATCTCCCTATCAGGAGGGACTCCAAGTAGATCATGAGGAAACACCTCAGGAAACTTATTCATAATCGAGACTGACTTAAGAGTAGAAGATTCAACATCACCAGACTTAACTCGCACGAGGTGGTAAATACAACTCTTGGAGATCAACTTGTTGGCTCTAAGATAAGCGATAAACTTGCCCTTACGTGCAACAGAACTCCCTTTCCACTCTAGAATAGGATCATTAGGAAATTGAAACTTAAAAATTTGGGTTCTACAGTCAATAGAAGCATAACATGCATGAAGCCAATCCATCCCAAGTATCACATCAAAATCAACCATCTCCAATTCTACCAAGTCAGCTAAGGTGTCTCTATAATAAATAGATATTAAACAATATCTGTAACCCTCTCAGCTAATATAGACTCTCCAAAACAACAAAAGGTTCAAGCAAACACTCTGGAATGATCCCAAACTTACTAACCACATAAGGAGTCACAAAAGACAAAGTGGCACCCGGATCAAGCAATGTATAACAATCAAAGGTGAAGACTTGAAGCATATCCATAACAACATTTGGTGCAATCTCCTGATACTGTCAATTGCCCATCGCATAAAGGAAGTTCATCCCACCTCATGTACCTGTAGTAGTACCTATCTGTTGATTGCCAGCTGGGGGTGCTGCAGAGGATTGTGGCCTGCTGCTCCCTTTACCTCACCTTCTCTTTGGACACTCATAACTCAAGCGACCAGTCTGTACACCTGAATAGCAAATATCTCTCCCCATACGGAACTCACCCAGATTAAGTTTACCACACTTATCACAAATTGGCTTTCCCCTCGTACCTTGGGTCACACTAGCCTGAGATTGTGCACCCTGAGCCCTGTAGTTCTGGTAACCATGAGATTTCTTATTATACCTGTTTGGCTAAATAGGCATACTCGCTATAGAAGGTGCTTGATGAGATGATCTTTTCTAAAAGTAGGACTTGTCGCCCTTATTCTGTCTCTATTGCTAGGCTCATGCCCAGTTAATTTTCCCTTTCTGTTGATCTGCTCTTCTCTATCTTTCATCTTATCTTCCCTCGTCTGTTTGGCATACACCATGATTCTGGAGATGTCCATGTTGGGATTAGCAAAACCACCTTACACTTTTTCTGCACATGTCTGCCCAAACCAGACACAAACTTCTTCGTCCTTGCCCTCATGTCTTGCACCATCTCCAGAGCATACCTGGATAACCGAATAAACTTGAGATCGTACTCTTTCACTGTTATCCTCCTTGCTTTAGGTTGACAAATATCCACCTCCGCCTCCTTCAACTTTTGAGGGAAGAAGTGGTCAAGGAAGGCAGTCTCAAACTCTTCCCATGCTGCAGGCTCCGTATTCTCACCACTGCTCTCCTCTTACTGGTTGTACCAAACATTAGCAAACTCCTTCAATTGGTAGGAAGCAAGCTCCACTCCCTCAATCTCATCAGCATGCATCATTTTCAGGACCTTGTACATTTCATCAATGAAGTTTTGTGGGTCCTCCTCAACCTTAGACACCGCATACACTAGCGGGTTCATCCTCAAGAAGTCTCTAAATCTGGTGGTAGCTGAGGGCTCCTGTGACTAAGAGCTCGGAGCTTGAGAACCTCGGTTATTACCCTGGGAGGCCACCAACTGAATCAGCATGGTGATGGCTCCCTAAACTCTACCTCTATGCTGAGAACTGGCTGGAGCTGAGCAGGGGGCTCCTATGGGACCTTGGTAGTCCTGGTAGGGCATCCCTATCTCCTAGCCTCTGGCCGGGCTGGGACCTCAAGTTGGGTTTTCTCAGCAGTTGGGACTGTGGCATCTCTCTGAGCGGTTGTTCTCTTTGTGGCATTTTTTGTAAACGTGTAATGCACGAGTAAAAATGAGATTTCCATAAAGTTAAACTCTATCACACGAATCAAGGTCATAGAAGAAGGGTAACACTTTCTAATATCCTATAGCCTCCTGCTTATGAAGTGTAGTGCACAACACACCTATAAACAAGACTCTACTAGACACGACTTCATATACTCCCTAAGATGTTCAAATTCTGTGCTCTGATACCAAGTTTGTCACGCCCTGAGAGGATACCCTAGGCATAACAGACACTCAAAGACTAGTTCTAGCCCCTAAGTGAACCACCTAGTCTTATCGCATTCGTTCAGTCAATTTATTAGCGGAAGATAATAAGGCAATATCTATCTATTAGTGGGCTATAGACTATCAACTCTGTCTACATAACGAAATATGAATAACATAGTACTCTCAATAAATAAGAAACATAGGAAACGACTTCAACATCAACTATCAGTTGTCTATGTCTATGAAGCCTCTATAACTAGTGTCTATGAAGATACGATGATAGGCTATGACTACCATAATCAAGACAAATAAATCAACACAGATAAAAGAGAAATAAACGTGTCCTCCGAAAGTAGGGGAGGACTCACTAAGTCTGGATTCATGGAGCTCTAAACCCCAACGATTCACCTACCAAAGTCATCTATCTACAGAATCTGCATCATAAAACGATGCAGCGCCAAAGGAGCATTAGTATGTGGAATGTATTGTATGTAAAATAGGCTAAAGTAAATAATAGGGGCTATATAACATAAAATGACATCAGCTAATCAATCACTCAACCTTAACTCAGAGTAAGGAGCATGACTCTATCATATTGCTATCCATCAGCAGATCACACAATCACCTCAATATCAGAGTACTATCAACATGAAACCTATCTGGGAGTTTCTATAACTGACAATCACCATCGATGAGCCAATGATGATGCAACGAAGAGATACCATTGCCACATCTGCACAGTACCTTATCGGGGTAAAGGACGAGTCTGTCGGGGATCCCAAAGAACTCTGTCAATTCCTCTGCGGGACAAAGGAAACATCCACTTTCATGGTCCAATCCTCTCCTACGCTGGCCACATAGTTAATGAGTACGAAAAGGATTCACTCTGACCCATTTCGGTGTTAATACTCCTCCCAGGATTCGATATGCTCATAACTCTATCAACATCAGGCTATTTATACAACCAATCCACCCTACCCCCACCCCCCAGGCAGAGACCTCATCTTATCTGACATTCTATCAACTCAAGGAATAGGTTCTTCCTCTCAAACCTAAGGTTCAACCTCATTTAGACTCAACGAACAGTAATTCCATCAACTTCAGTCATCAACATACTCATCTCAAGACCCAGACCATAACAATCAATACAGTTAGACAATCAAGACATTAGACATTACACCTAAGTTCATTTTTGAAGTCTTTTACAGAGAATTCATGTAGGGTAAATACATAATAATACATATACATAGTTAATTCAAAATGTGATGATCATAAATTTAAGATATTGTATAGATATTAAAGATAAATATCAAGAAAATCTTCAAGACTTACAATTCAAGACCTATTAACTATCAATCTCCAACTTACTACATTCATTGGGGCACATGGGAGAACAATCCTATGTTCTGGGTAGACTTTACATACCTGGGATTGAAGAATTCCTAACCTTTCTTCAAGAACTTAAACCTAGAGTTGAAACCCTCAACTCTTTCATCTTCTTCTTATCTCAGATTGTACGTTTAGACTTAGGAAAAATATGGTTTTTGAACCCTCAATCGATAATATACAACCTTAAAAATACGTTTTAGGACTTAGGATAGGGTAGGGAATAACCAAAAGGCCCTTTCCTAATTAAAAGAAAAAAATTTAAAATTGGTACACTGGTCCACAATGCGCCAGGGGCGCGGACTAGTGTATTTTGCGATTGTTTCCCGAAATTCAATTCCCGTCGAAAATTTAAAAAATTTACTAAGCATGTCTCTACGTGCCCTCCGCGTCGCACCAGGGGCGCGAACAGACACTGTTTTAGCATTAATTAATGAAAATTATTTTTCGATCCGATTGCTCTTAAATCGGGTCGAGACCATTTTCCCACTTGATTTTTCGCGCTGATAGCAAATTCGATCTTGAATTTCTCATCGGAGCTTTGAAAGATGCCTTGTGCATATGATTACATTTTAGGTGTTTTGATAATTTTATGGGGTGTTACAAAGCACCTGCAGTAGATGACTTAGTTAAAATTGATTAGATAGTTTCCAGTAGTTCCAGTTATAAATCTTATGTTATTTTTGCTTAGAACTCATATGACTTATTTGCACTTTTGTTTTAAGAAAAATAATATAATTTTTCTATCTTCGCACAAATCAAGTGAGTCACCAATTAAAGTCTGGCTAGCTTTATGTATTAGGTGGAATTATACATTGTGATTTATTAGTATTAATAATGCTGAAGAGTTTTTGTATTACAGTGTATCTCTAAACATGATACATCAACTATAATTGCATTGATTCAAACACATTCAACTGGATACATCACTAATAAATGAATCATGTCATACACTTTACTATATAAATTTAGTTCTTTGAACCAGGTCTCAGTTATTTCATGTAGGGTATCTTATTACATGATTCATGATTATACACCAATTATACTTATTTGGATAATTGAATCAGCTATGTGTTAAAGTATTTTCTTGCAATGAATCATCCTGAAAGATTCATGGTGAAAGTATAAATATCTGATGCAGTGAATCAGTCATATGTTAAAACTATTTTATTGCAATAAATCATATTGTATGGTCCATTGTTATACAAACCTATATAAGTTATCTGATGAATTGAATCATGCATGTGTTAAATTATTTTATTGCAATGACTTATCATAAATGAAAGTTGATTGTTGCATCAACTCAATAGCTTGTTTTCTTATCCACATTAATGTATGAAGTGTACCAGTTTCAATTTTTGTGTGTGAAAATATGGTGTATCATACAATATTATTTTGTTGGATTTACCATACATATGAATGAATCATATATTATTCCTAAAAAATTATAAAACATGATATAATAATTAACACAATCATGATGAATCTAATGCATATTTATGGTGATTCATAATATTATTCAACTATTTTTCATGCATATTTTGTTAGACCCATTGAATCATTAACATATATGAGTTCAATTTTATGTTCCAAAAGAATCAATCAATTAAATGATTTATTGCATGGCGTGTTATTTTGTTTGATAATCATCAATACATATGAGTCAGTTATATGTCTCAGAAGAATCAATCAATTAACACGATTCATTGCATGGTATGTTATTTTGTTTGATACACCCAATGAATCATCAACCTATATCAAATAAAAACTTTTGTAATAAATCATTATATTCAACACATACAGTGCTAATGAACTATCAACATATATGAATCATTATAGTTTCATAATAAATCAAACAATGGTAAAAACTACAATCTCACATCGACATATGTGTAGTGATTCATACACAATTAGTTACTTAATCCAAAAAACGTCCAATGTTTAAATTTTCAACTACACATTTTATTAAAAACCTCATGTACACAATTTTTCGCTACACCAAAACTCACAAAAAATAAAAATATAGAAAATACAACAACCCCATCACTCTTGTATCGCGAATAAACAACGCTGTTTTTCCCAAATCCCAGAATGTCTCAATATAATTGCCACATTCGACATATTTTGGCTCATGATTCATGTTTACAATATGAAATCCTGTTCGTCACAGCCTGAAGAACTAAAAATTTTTTATTTTTTGAAATGTATTGTTGCCTTTATTTCAGAGATTTGGTTATGATCTGTTTAGCTAATTATTTTTTGGGATTGGAATTTACCTTCCGTTTAAATTGTAACTGAAATTGATTACCATGAATCATGACTTATGGATCATATATGAATCTCTTTCATGATAGTGTATCCGCATAATAGGTATTTTAAGGAATTTTTGTAAATTTACAAAGAGTTAGACTATATAGAATTTTCTTTATTAAACTATAGGGTTTACGTAAGTTATACAAATTAGAAGGATAAATTTTGTTGGTGATTCTCCAACTTTAAGATTTAGCACCCAAAAGTTATCTCAACTTAAAGTTTATCATATAAAAGTTACTTTTCTAATTCTTTTTCCAAAAATATTATCCAAATTTAACCAATTTAACTATAAAGCTGCAGCTAAATTTTTAAATTTCCTACCGAAAATATATATCACTTCAAAATAGTTAGTATAGCTTAAGTAAATATAGGCTCGCTTGGACAGATAAAACAAAATCATATGAAGTTAAAGTTTTTGTTCGGACATACAACTTAAATTTCTCAAATTGTATTTTTTTTCCAGCTAATTCTTTCACAGTCTTACCAAGTAAACAAATCATAATTTATAAAGAAGATAGGAATGTTTTAATTAGACACCATATTATTAAATCACATGTCTCCACCTTCATTTTAGAAAGGGAAAAGGATAAAAAAATACCCCTAAACTATTTTGAAATAATAGAGCAGAAATATTCTTCTGTTACGTTTTGGCTAAAAAATATCCTAATTTTTTTGCTGAAAAATACCCCTCTCTAACAGAAATAAAAAAGAGTTAAAAATACCCTCTGAACTGGATAAAAAATACTCCTTAGTTACATTTTGGTTCAAAAATACCTCTCCCTTAAAATTTTACAAAAAAAATAATGAAATGACACCATGCATTTTATGTGGACAAAAAAATCACATGATTAGTCCATGTAAAGCCTCATCTAGGGACCCAAGAGGTTTTCTCCTCGGATATTAAGTACAAGACTAACCTTTCCACGTCAAAAAAAAACTGTTATTTCACTTGCAAACGTCTCAAAAAGTCAATCTTTGAATGATAATATTTGTTCATCCTCATTATAATTATTGGCCCCTCCTTGATCAATTTCTTGAGTTTAATAGGATCTAATTCTTTAAATTTTCGAAAACTACGAAGCTTGTATAAAAATTGTTCTGCTCATGGTACCAATGTAATACAATTAATATAAGTTATCATTTTCAACACATAATTCAGTTGCAACTATAAATAAAAGCCTTTGTTTTTCATATAATAAGAATCTGCACTACTCAAAATCTAGCAAAAATTGATTTGAAGATTGGTTGGGGTTGATTTTTTTATGAAGAATAATATTTTAAATAATAACTTTAAAATTTGAATGGAGGGGTATTTTTTAATCAAAAACTAACAAAGAGTGTTTTTGCTCTATTTCTAATAGTTAAACGGGAATTTTCAGCCCTTTTTCATTTTTGTTAGGACGAAGGGTATTTTTGAGCTAAAAACTTAACAGGGGGTATTTTTGAGCCAAAAGTATTGTTAGACCCCGTACTCTCGTTAAATTAAGGATAACAATTAATTGGAGTTGGAAGTCCTCAATGGGATTAAAATAGGAAAGTTTGGGACCTAATTGATCAATAGGCAAACTAGAAGCCCTTATGATGCAATTTTGAGGAATATGTTTTCTATAAATACCCTCCCTTGTTCAAAAAAAAGACCATTGTTCTTTGGTCTTGTTTTTTTGAAAGCTTGAGGAGAAGAGAAGGCTTTGAGAAGAAGTGGAAGGAAGAAAAACTTCTCCAAGTAAGTTTTCCTACTTATTGTGATGTAAATTCTTAAGTTTTTGTAGTGATTAAGTTAATTGTGAATGTGAGTTGGAAAAATTTGGTTTGGGGGATAGGATTTTGTTGGGTGGTATAGTTGGAGTATAAATGCATATACTTGTATGTTTTGTGCAAGAAAAACTTTCCTTTCCCATACTTGGCCAATTCAAGAGGAGAGAATCAACAAAACAACAAAAAAATATTTTTGTGAACAGTAGCAACCCCTCTCGGGTTGCTACAGTGTTTTTGAGGAAATTGTTGTTTTTTCGGCTTCTCGGGAAATTGTCGCTTCTAGGGTGTTATGTTGAGGTTCCTAAGTAT
>JAOTQR010077554.1:0-12065 GCA_025774065.1 Solanum ossicruentum | reverse complement strand
ATGGTTCGTTGACTCGATTTCCCTAGGCAACATAACTACAAATGGAAATTCACATGCAGGACGGTAACTTAGGTTCTTCTAATCCATTTATGAAAGTGAAGGTGCAATTTCACTATGGTGCTTGGTCTGCCAACATGGACTGCCAACTAACTGTTACCAATTGTCCAAATCAACCTCCCGTTGGTTAGGCTTGGTTGATTAGACAAGAACACCTCAATCGAATCATGTCATCTACTTCCCTTTTTTATTCATCACCACCTTGGTCGGGCTAGTAATAGTAGGCGGGGTTTGGTATTGGCCACCACCAAACAACAATCAAAATGAAGAGAAATAGACAATACATGCAAACCCCAATCATAAAAATGCAATAAACCTAGGTTATTTCAAGTCCACTACCCATGATTCCCACAACCCCAAGTTGTGGGTGCTTAGCTACTCATGCTAAAGGCAAAACAGGTAAACATGCTAATTCAAGATATAAATGAGAGTTTTCCACAAGCACTAAAGAATGTAGGAACCACAAGTTGTAAACCCAAAAGCTTGATTGATCAACAATGAATATAAAGTAAGATTTTTGAAATCCCCAAAGTGGGTTTTCCAAGAGAAAAAGGATAAACAAACTAAAAAACTAAGAAAAGATTCAAAAGAAAATGATAAAGTGTCTCTAAGTCGTACTCTCTTCTAAAACCATAACTTAAACTATATATAGTGTTTACAAAGAACCTTAGCATTTACACAGAAAAGACAGTTGACAGCTGATAAGTCTCACAGGTATGACTCGTAGGATAACATACGAGTCGTAGTCAGGGTCTCGTATCAGGTTCTTGGCATCTTAGATTAAACGGATACAACCCATAGGTATGAGTTGTTGCTTGAGCTACGACTCATATGTTCTTTTCGTAGTCTTGGCCTTCCAATTTTGGTCCAACATTTTGGCTCTCTAATTCTTGCTACGAGTCCTCTTATACAATTAGTGGTGAGACTTATGACTCGTAGGATAGCCTAATAGGGGTGACCTCCACTTAGCAGATTTTAAAATTTTTGGTCTTTAATTCTCGATATAACATACCTACGACTCGTAGCTTGGGCTACGACTCGTAGGTGTGCTCGTATGTCCTAAGTTTCACCAAAATCTACAACTTTTCTTCAAAATCATGCCAACCTAACTTTTATGTGAGAACAACACAAAAGTACATAAAAACTATAAAAAGTCGCATTAAGAACTCATAAATCCCTTGTTTTAGGCATTAAATATATTGTATTTTTATAGCACATCAACACCTTCAACTTAGAACTGTTGCTTATCCTTAAGCAATGACTCAATATCGTGGATAAAAAGAAATACATAGCAGCTATACTAATGGCATATACAACAACTCCTTTGATCCAGGTACCCAACTGCCATTTTCAAAATAGGATTGTAAAGTTATTAAGCAGAATAAGAACATAATGAGATACCTGAAAATACAGATTTGACTAGCTAAGGAGCATCAACTGTACACAGTCGTTGGTATAGTCATATGCTACTCAAGTAGTGCAAATGCCCTCACTGGAAAGAAGTCGATCATACACACTCAAAAAACATTCAGAATTCAGGGACTGAGGAAGCATTCTCACTCTCACAATTGAAATTCATGCATACTGACTAACACCATAGACTTGCCTCTATACTCATCTTCTGGCTTGGTGATAAGGTGGATTTGGATCACTTCAGGACTTAAAAGCTGGTAACATATGTTCAGGGGGCATTGGTATGGCATTTTAGGCAAACAGTGACTAAAAGCTATCTTTGAACCATGTTTACCAACACTTTTCGCTTTAATAATCCAACTCTTTTTTAATATATCCACCCTTATTCTCCTATTTTGAACTTTTCTCAAGTGCATTCTCTCTTTTTCAGTTGTTCCTCGATTTCAAACTCATTTTTGCTACTTTTTCTTAACTCAAGGCACTTTTCTTTTCTTTTTCTTCAATCTATTCATGCTTTTTCATTTCTTTCTTGATTTTTCAACTAACCACCTTATTATTATTACTTTACCCCAATAAGGGACACCCTCAACTTATGCTTTTAGCCTGAGGTAAAATACACAATATCTATTCCTCACAACAGGGCCACAACTAGTAGCCATCCTTATTTTAGGCTTTTAGCCTCAATTATGGTTCACATGTCCAAGGATAGACCAGGGTCAATATTAAGGTATTTCATCGAATAAGGTTAAGCTAGCAAGGTATCAAGTAAGAATAAGTACATGAGAAGCTCAAAAGTTTGGAACAAGGGATTTACTCACCCATCTGGTGGGTCGTTTAGGCTAAAAGTGGGTTCACTCAAAGAACAAAGGCCTAAGATCCTTTCCATATCCACCACATCACCAAACCAATCTTAGAGTACTAAGGCAAGTTCTGGGTCCATACAAGATGCATGAATACAGGAAAATAAGCTCACAACACACATGACAATTGCATCCACAATCAAGTATAGACTCACAGGTCATGCTTTCAGTCTTAGATTACCTTCACAATATCATAACAAACATTGCCAGTTACTCAAAGATGTATGAACGCATCAACAACTGCAATCTCAAAAATTTTGAGGGTATCTAATTTTTCATCAAAACTTTAAAAATACATCTAAAAATTATATGTATGCTAATAGGTAACACTACTATGAATCTACACATTATCTACACTACCTAAACATACCGGTTCAACAGAAAAGTAAACATCCACAGGGAAAATGAATCACGACAAGAAAACCTTTGGATCAAAAATAGGAGAAGTTATGGACTTGAGGCTACTCAGACTTCACCTTAATTCATAACTTCCACACTCCACCAAAATAGGGTATTTTATCCTCAAAGTAAAGATAAGAACGAAAAAAACACGATAATATAGAAATATATACATACATACAATAAAAACCAAAAATTAACATCCAAAGTATAAGTAAACATAACATCTAAACTAGAAATATTTAAAACATCCAAAAACCAACATAATAAAAAGATTGTCTAATAAGAGAACAAAATATACATCATGTCAAAAGAAGAACTGGGGTCAAAAGAAGTCAAATATCATGGTGTATCAAGCACCGGTCTCTAGCTGGTCTGTGGCATCCTGGGGCACTAATTCCTCCTCATCAATCCATGAACTACACTATCCATTAGGGTGTGCTGCTCCCGATCTCTCTGAATAGTCGCCAACAATAGCTACTCCAGCACCACCTCCTCTGGTATGGGCTCCTCCTCTGGTCTCGGCCTCTTCGGGGCCGGTTCTGGGTCTTCATCATGCTCAAGGGGCCTCTTCCCATGGACGTCCAGATGGTCAGTTAGCCACTTGAATGCCTCATCATCTGTCGGTGCCAGCTTCGTGGCTACAATAGGAGCAGCCAACATCTGTAATAATTCGGCCTTAAACTTGGCCAACTCCTCGATAACAGCACTCATGTCAACGGGTCGAGCTCCCTCAAGTCGTCGTTGGACTCTCACCTCAAAGGCATTTACTGGAGCATCCACCGCTCTAACTCGCTCATCTACCAGATTGCGGGTGAATGCCTTCATCCTCTCATTTGAGTCCTGTATGGTTTGATCAACCCATGGCCGGACCTGTGCTGATTAAGCCTGAAGGCTGGACTCCACCATAGCCACCTTGCATAACAATGCCTGAAAAGCAACAACAGAAATAATAGAATCAACCTGTAATGAAGTTGTTGCTAGTGCCGAATACAAGAGGATGGTGTGGACTCAATCTCCACAGCTGGCGTAGGCTCTGTAGCAACCGGAGTAGTGCCGGTAGTAGCTGGAGGTGCACTCTGAGTCGGAAGCTCTACTAGAAATGGCTCTGAAATAGGAGGATCTCCTCGTGGTAAGGCCATCGGGTTCTCGTCAGCCTTTATCAGGTTGTGATCCATGGTGTATATGGCCTCTACATAAGGGTCCTGGTGGGGATCGATAGGATTACCTGCTGCGCTACATAATCGATGAATTAGAATTGGAAATGGCAGTGAGGTATTTTTCGGAGCTGTAGCCTCGTAAATCTACTCAGAAATAATTCAGGCCCAATCTACAGCATAACCAACTAGAATGCTGGCCAACAACACCGCTCTCTCTAGGATAACCATATTATCCTAAAGGTTGGTCTAATGCGCCAACGAATAATGGACCACCAAAACTTGGCCTAGAATAAGAGGTGGCTTTCACAATAAGATCTGCATGGTTTGTGACCCATGTCGGCTCGACACCCATCTCAAAATTTTGGCTGGCAATCTACTGCAGAAGATCTGTCCTGGCGTGGATGTCCTCCCAGTCACCATTCTCCTCATTTTATCAATGCATCCATCGTACTCTACGATAGACTGAGGTACTCGATAAGTGGGCCCAAACTAAACTCGTCAGATTATCTTCTTGGACATATCAACCACCTTCCTACCCTGAACTATCACCACCTGTAGCCTCGGTTGCTCAATCGGCTTCTTATTCTTCGGCAACCCCCAGTGAAGTGTAGCAAGATATGCCACATAGAACTACGGACTATGTAAGGGGCATATTTGCCAAGTTGTTGTGTGGTCCATCGTAGTCCGTGCTCATCCAACCCAGCATCTAATCCAGGCACTCTGTCTAATCCAGAGGCATTCAATCTGGACTTCTCATGAAACTGGTGGATCGGTTTACCTTGCCCCTTTGGCTCTAACCCCTGGTCATAAATTTCTTTCATACCCGTAACACATCATCTGGGATAAGCGGGGGGTTGAGACTAGACTTCTTCCTACTGAGAAGTGCTCTCTGACTCCGACTCTGAACCTGAGTATGAGGGGGTCATTTGAGGTAGGTTATTATCCGACCCGTCCCCGTTGCCCTGTTGTTCCTCCTCTTTAGACTAGGAGAAGTTGCTAGCTTCCATGGGCCTCTATGTTGTAAGTGCCTGAGTCTGGGTTCTATTGGCTTCAGGGTCTTCCCTGACTCTATGGACTTCCATAGAGCCCTCGGATTGCTCAATCTCAGAGGGTTCATCCATCAATCTCCGTTGGAGAGTTTGCATTGCCCGTTTGTCTTTTGGGGGCATTTTATCTGCAAACCAACCAATAACCCATGTCAGCATTAAGATGCATAAACTAGCAAATTACATGACAAAGAACAAAGCACAAAGAAAAAGATAATTCAAAACTAGAATATCTTATGATGCAGTAGTAGGTTTTGCAGATACTAGTGCAGTTACAACTCGTAGCGTGACCTACGAGTCATATACTGACCTTGTAGTAATAGTATGACTAAAATAATGCAATCTGACCTCAAATACAAGTGGCAGTTACGACTTGTAGAGGAGCCTACGAGTCGTAGTTTGGCCTCTTACCAAACTTTAGAGACATTTTTAAGAACTGAGTGAAGATTATGAGACCCCCTATGAGTCGTAGCGAGTACTACGAATCGTATATGAGCCTCGTATAGGACATATGAAGAAACCATAAGTGACTGATACTTGCTACAAGGGACCACTACGACTCGTAGGGGAGCCTATGAGTCGTATAGTACCTCTAGCTTAAAACAGAAGGCACCAGTAGTGCCTATCATTTCCCCAAAACAAGCACAAACTAAACACATCATTGTAAATACTTAAGCATGTAAGAGCAATACAAGATACTTGGCATATAAGCAATCCCTCAGAAACATCAGAAATTCAGAACAACCATCACCCCTAAAAATCAAATTCACTTTAACAGAACATTAAGCACACCGCCAACAAAACACTTTCAAAGCTTATACTTGATATCAACAAGATATTCCATAGAGATGCAATTTTCATTCAGATCATCTCAACCAAGTCCAACAGGTCAAAGCATATGAAATATACCCACACCTCTTAAATTCTAATCCCAACAACAATGCACACATTGGTTTGGTAAAAACTAAGCTTCACATTTCATGAACCAATAATTTCCACACTTGCAATCACCCATACAAGAATTCCAAACAAAGTTTGAATCACAACAAAGTTTTCCAAAGAACAAAAGCCCTAAGTTTCTTGTCTAGAACAAAAATCAAAACATGGCATGATTAAACATGGTAAAACTTAGCATACACTTAACTAAGTAATAGCTCACCAAAAAAGAGTGCTAAAACTTAACCATGAAGCTTACCAATCGATCGAACAAGCAAACCAAATCGAAGAGAATCAAACATCACGCTGAAACCCTAGAAAATGGTGACTTCGCCGGAATCCTTGTCGGAAAATGACGTGGGTAGTTGGGATTTTTTGTTAGAAAAGAGAAATACAGAGTGAAATTGGGAAGGGATCACCGGTCTTAGGGTTTGGAATTGATTTTAGGGGTCAAATGACCCCTTATATAAGTAAATCGGGTCATGAATTAAAAAGCTTTTAATTCATAGGTCTTGGGCTCGTAGCAGGCCTAACATTTTGCAAAAATTTAGGAATCATACCTAGACACTATGAACCCCACTTACGACTCGCAGGAGGTCCTACGAGTCGTAAAGTTGGCTCGTAGTGTCTGTGCCAACTTCTGATACTCATTGGTTCCCTCTACGATGCATGACTACTAGTCGTAATAAAGACTATGACTCATAGGCCTGATCGTAAAGGCTGCTCCAAGTGTTATTTTTCAGATCTTTAGTTCTTCAATTTTCACCTGCAAACCAAATCTCAAAACAAAATAATTCCTAAAATATTACAACTACATCAATGTTTTTCTTGATAAAATCAAACTCACACCTTCTACCTACGAATCTAAACAACCAAAAACACTTAAAACAAGCCAACAATTATTAACAATACTTGGGTTGCCTCCCAAGAAGCGCCTTGTTTAACGTCGTGGCTCAACTTTGTCATCATCCTTCATCAACTATCATCGAGGGTCCACACCTCACTCTTGCACTCATTTGAGTGTTTCATGGATTGGCGAATATCGAACACGACCTCTGCATCATCAACCCAAAACCGTAGTTGACGCGAATCCATATCTATTAGGGCTCTCCTAGTGGCTAGAAATGGTCTCCTTAAAATAATGGGCACCTCAAAATCAACTTCGCAATAAAGGATCACAAAGTCCAAGGGAAAGATGAATTTATCAACTTTAACAAGCACATCCAAAAGGATTTCCTCCAGCTTTTTAATGGTTCGATCTGCCATAAGCAACCTCATTCTTGTAGGGATAGAAGTACCAAGGCCAAGCTTTTTTAATATAGCAAGAGGCATTAGATTGATGCTTGCTCCTAAGTCACATAATGCTCTTGCGAACTCAACATCACCAATGGTGCAAAGGATGGTGAATGCACCGGGGTCCTCTCATTTTTGCACAAGGCATTTGGTTATAATCGCTCTATACTGTTGGAGTTCTTGTGAGAACTCTTGGATCAAAGTGCATTTCTTGGTAACCAAATCCTTTATGTACTTGGCATACCCGAGCATTTTCTCCACAGCCTCTAGAAGGGGAATTTTGATGGAGAGTTGCTTTAACATCGAGAGGAAGTGTTTGAATTTACCCTACTCTTCCTTTTTCTTAAGCCTTTGAGGGAAAGGAGTAGGTGGTTTGGGAATTGATTTCAAGTTCTCGTGCACTCTTGCCTCTTCTTGTTACATCCCAATAACTTTTGGAACTTTTTCCTCAACCACAACTTCACCACCAAGACTCTTCTCATCAACTTCATCCACAAGTACTGGCATAGGGGGATCTATGGTGCTTTTGCTACTCCTAGTGATCACCGCCATGAAATGCGCTTCGTTTTTAGGATTTTGAACTGTATTACTTGGCAATGTACCCTTTTGGCGTTGGTTCAGCTGTGAAGAAACTTGTTCAAATTGTTGTTCAAGTTGCTTAATCGCCACTTAGTGAGACTCTATTTTTTGGCTAATACTTGAAATATCTGCTTTCATTCCCTTTTTAAGTCTCATCTTGGTGGTCGGTTCTCTTCAACAACTTTTCAAACATTTCTTTGATCCTGGAGTTGCTTAATCCAGCATCACGATTGTGAGGTGGCCCATAAGGACCATCTTTATAGTAGCCCTTCCTTTTTCCCCATTCGGCATCTGGCCCTCTCTCTCTCACAGTATCCGCCCCATTTGTCTCTATACATCCTATCACGGTTTAGATTCTAACCTTGATTCCCGGACCCTTACCTCCAACAGTCCGATTTGGACCCTTGGGGGTTGTTCCGGAAACCCGCTGCTTGGTTGCTTACAAACCGTGCATCTTCATCAAAGAATGGATCGTTATAGATGGGAGCCTTCGGAGGTTGGTGGGTGACTGCCTTGGCACTTGCTTGATTTTTCTTCAAAACCAAGTCCATGCTTGTGCAAAGTTGAGCAAGTTGTTCCATGATCTATTCGTTCACCTTTGCTTGCTCATTGTTGGTGTTGACCACATAAGAAGGTTTCATTGCACCTCGCTCTAATTGACCCAATGCTCTATTTGTTTTGACCACTTGCTCCATCCTTAGGCTATCATATACAAAAGGGTGGTCTAGCGACATGCCTCTCATGTTTATGTCGGCACAATCTTGACTATTCTCATCAAGTGCCCGATAGAAAATCTCAACTAAGGCATCATCGACAATCTTGTGATCAGGGACCATCCTCAAGCATTTGGTGAATCTTTCCTATGTTGTGCTAATAGAGTTACCCAGTAATCGCTCAAAATTGTTTATTTGGTCCTTGAGCTTCAACTTTTTAGATTTTGGAAAATATCTTTCAAGGAATACTCTTTGAAGTTCAGCCCAACTTGTAATAGTGCCCGGAGGAATATCAGATAACCATACAGCCACATTATCAATCAATGACAGTGGAAACATTCTTAGACCAACAGCATCAAGAGAAAGGTTTTGTGTCCCTATGACACTCTTGCAAATAAATACCACATTTTGGAGATGATGGTGGGGATCCTCTGAAAGGTAGCCCTGTGAATGGTCCACGGTTTTGGAGCATTTGGAGCAATCAACTCGATACAGTAAACTTAGTATCTTCCGATAAAAGAGGCAGTACTATGGCACCGATAACATCAATAGCCATAGGATTTAATTGATATTGATTCTATCCATAAGCGTTTTCATTAAAGTACCTAAGTTGTGGCCTGTTACCCCTTAGTTGTGGATTCTCCTCTCTACCCATATCCTCATTCTTATTCATGTCCTCCTCAACCTCGATATCCTCATTCCTGTGAGTCATTCTTCTTGGTAATCGATGGATCTCCAAATTGAGTGGAGCTAAGGGATTACCTTGGCTCCTGGTGTTGGGCATACAACCTAGTACACCCTGCAAATAAAATCAAACAACAAAAACAAAGATAAAAGTAAAATACAAGAGATTCAAGAAATCAATACTAGAACTAACTTCAAGCCAAAACCTAGTCGTATTCCCCGACAACGGCGCCATAATTTTTGATATCTTATGTTCACGCTCCAATAAGAAAGCAGTCATTGTCAGTAATTAACCTAACCAAGGTTAGGGTCGAATCTACATAGAATACGGGGCTTGACTACAAGAATCCACTACTAATCATTTCAAGCATAAACAACTAAAATCTCTAAATAGGGGGGAGGGGGTTGTGATTCAAAAATAAAATAGAATAAACACTAAACTAAGACACGAGGAAATATTCAATTTTGGGGATAACTTGGGAATTATGTTCACCATGGTTCGTTGACTCAATTTCCCTAGGCAACATAACTACAAATGGAAATTCACATGCAGGACGGTAACTTAGGTTCTTCCAGCCCTCTTATGAAAGTGAAAGTCCAATTTCACTATGGCGCTTGGTCTGCCACCATGGCGTGACAACTAACCGTTACTAATTGTACCAGTCAACCTCCCCTTGGTCAGGTTTGGTTGATTAGACGAGAACATATCAATCGAATCCCATCATTTACTTCCCTTTTCCTATTTGTTACCACCTTGGTCGGGCTAGTGATAGTAGGTAGGGTTTGGTGTTGGCCACCACCAAACGAAAATCAAAATGAAGAGAAATAGACAATACATGCAAACCCCAATCGTAAAAATGCAATATACTTAGGTTATTTCAAGTCAACTACCCATGATTCCACAACTCCAAGTTGTGGGTGCTTAGCTACTCATGGCTTAGGCAAAACAGGCAAATATGCTAATACAAGACATAAATGAGAGTTTTACCACACGCACTGAAGAATGTAGGCACCACAAGTTGCAAATCCAAAAGCTTGATTGATCAATAATGAATACAAAGCAAGATTTGCAATCCCCAAAATGGGTTTTCCAAGAGAAAAAGGATAAACTAACTAAGTAAACTAAGAAAAGATTCAAAAGAAAGTGATAAAATATCTTCAAGTCGAACTCTCCTCTAAAACCCTAACTTAAAGTATATATAGTATTTACCATATAAACCTAGAATTTACATAGAAAAAATAGTTGGCAGCTGATAAGTCTCGCAGGTATAACTAGTAGGATGAGCAATGAGTGGTAGTCGGGGTCTCAATCAGGTTTTTGGCATCTTGGATTAAACTAGTTCTACCCATAGGTACGAGTCGTTTCTTGAGGTACGACTCATATGTTCTTCTCATAGTCTTAGCCTTCAGTTTTTGTTCCAACATTTTGGCTCTCTGATTCTTGTTACGAGCCCTCCTATAGGAGTCATGGTGAGATTTATGAGTCATAGAGGTGACCTCCACTTAGCAAATTTCTAAATTTTTGGTCTCTGATTCTTACTATGACACACCTTACGCCTGGTCGCTTGGCTACGACTCATAAGTGTGCTTGTATGTCCTAAGCTTCAGCAAAATCTACAATTTTTCTTCAAAATTATGTCAACCTAACTCTTCTGCAAGAACAACACAAAAACACATAAAAACTGTAAAAAGTTGCATTAAGAACTCACAAAATCCCTTGTTTTAGGCATCAAATGTGTTGTATTTTGACAGCACATCAACCCCACATCAAAGTGATTGAAAAAATACCTCCTAATTGGTAGATGAGCATGACT
Organism: Solanum ossicruentum; assembly: GCA_025774065.1. Taxonomy (NCBI): domain Eukaryota; kingdom Viridiplantae; phylum Streptophyta; class Magnoliopsida; order Solanales; family Solanaceae; genus Solanum; species Solanum ossicruentum. The sequence goes on along the minus strand of JAOTQR010077554.1, from coordinate 1,111 downwards.
ATCCCCCATCAAAGTTATTGAGGAATATACCCCCCCCCCACCAATGGTGGATGGATCATTAAGGCATAACACCTCCTCAACTAGGTGTGGTCAACTTACAACACTATAGATACTTTTCATGAAATCAACACATACATACATTCCTTTCATCATCATAAAGTCACTTGACCCATAGGCCATGCATTAGATTATCAATAACTCAAGAACCCTTGATCAGACATTCTATCAAACACTTGGTGGGTGTGTAATGCTAGTTCAAAATCATTCAATTCAAGAGTGAAATTATGTGAGAGAACTTAATATAAATCAACCTACTAACACTTGCTAACATCCCCATGCAAGATATATTGAAGCCTCTCATCATATCTCATCAAAGAATGTAGGTATAGCTCAAAACATGCTTAAACAATCCTTATTTTATGAAACCCTAGCATAATTTGTAATCAAATTCATAGTAAGAGATACCCATGGATAAATCAACTTGAAAATAAGTATTTTACATAAAAAGAAAGGTTAGGCATCATGGTGAAAGGACCCAATGGTTGAAACTCACATACCTCAGCTTTGGAGATTTCCTTGATGAAGATTTGAATGAGAACTTGAAATGAATTTTCTTGAATCTAGAAATGAGTTTGAAACATATGAATTTGGGTGAAATATTTGTTTAAGTGTTAGAGAGGGTTTTGGGGAATGTCTTGAATGATATGGGGTTGAAAAATAACTAAGTATAGGTTTTTTATGCATAGAAAGGATTAGACCCAAGACCCCAAGGCCTTGGAACAAAATAAGAAAACTAGCAGCAAAATACACTGGGAGTCATCGTGGAGCCAACGCGGACTGCCACTGGAAGTTGAAATTTTTGAAAAAAGAGATTTTGCTATGGTTGCTCCAAAATTGGGGTTAGACCCATTTCTCACTCAATTTTGCCCCTTGATCATGAATATGAAGTCAGATTTTTATATCACGTACCAATTTTGAGCTATATGAAAGTTACGAATTCGGACATTTTTGAGGCACATTTTTAGGCACTTTTTGGGACGTTTCATCAAGCTCAACAACAACAACATTACCCCAATGCCTCAAAGGCTCCCACCCATTGTGGGGTAAGGGG
>JAOTQR010077551.1:0-12068 GCA_025774065.1 Solanum ossicruentum | reverse complement strand
AATTCCAGAGTCTTCCAAACTGTTCTAGAGAACTCCACACGTCTCTAGAACTTTCTAGACTATTCTAGAGAATTCTCAACATCTCTAGAACCTTCCAGAATATTAGAGAAAGTAGGAGATGATAATTTTAACAGCAAATTCTTCATTAGATTGAGCACAACATTCATAAGCAATTTTGAAATGGTAGGGAAAATCCATATAACATAAATCCATATAACATACTAAAGTGTTTTCCAATCTTTCCTATCAAATCTTGAAATGGTAGGGAAAATCCATATAACCTACTAAAGTGTTTTCCAATATTTCCTCTCAAAGCTAGGTATGATGAAATACTAATTTTCATATTCACCAGATTTGACTACTTAAAATGCCATCTAGGAACTTTATTGCCATCTAGGAACTTTATTTTCGGGGAGTTCCCATGACGAAATACTAATTTTCATATTCACCAGAGTTGACCACTTCAAAATGCCATCTAGGAACTTTATTTTCGGGGAGTTCCCACAACAAACATGTGTTAATGAAATGAAGAATCAAAATTTTTACAGCATCCTGATCATTTGTCTAGCGTTTTACTGTTTGAATGGTAATCTTTTTTATGCCATCAAAACAACGATCAATCTTTCTTGTGAATTACCATTCGTATGTTCCACGGCATTACATTTTAATCCTGTCATTATGGCAAAATCACTTGATCCAAAATGTATTAACGAACCTGATAGCCAAATCTTATCATCAGTTCCTTCTTGAACGACCTCCATCATCAATAAGGAGTGTAGCAATTGAGTTTGAAGCATCACTGCAGGCAAATCAAGAAAGTATCCAAAACATGTGTCCTAAAATATTTGCAATTGACTCTCGGTCAACTTCTCTTTAAATGTTTTAAGGACATCTAGTTTAGGACTGCGAAGCTTCGGTTTTTTATGTTCGCCAGCTTCAAAACAAAATTTCCAGTTCTGCAACATATTATAAATTTTAAAAATTAAAAAAGGTTACAAGGCTGCAATTAATAAACTCTAAACATATGCACGAAATTGAATACCATCAATTTAGATTTTTGTAGTGCAACTTCATTGAATTTTCTCCTTCATAATCAAGTGCAACAGATTTTCCCTTTTCGATCTCCTTTAACTCTTCGTTGGCACCTCCTCATTCTGCTGATCAACATCATTATTCTCAACTATCGGTAATGAAAAAACACTTAACACTTTGGATGTTAGAAGTTTTGAATCTGGTACAGGAGTTGGAGTCAACAAAAGAAAGTTTGGTCCATCTCCAACCGGTGTTAACATCTCAACAAATTCATCGTGCAGATTCATTTCAGTTGTTGAACCTTCATTCGCCATTTTTCAGCTACTGTGTATCAAAAGATTCAATGCGCATCACTAATAATTCAAAAATAAATATTTATTACAAAAACCTCTCGTTACCAATATAAACTGTTCTAAACTCATATAATTCATTAAATTAATGGACAACAAAGGAAAGCAAAATCTGCTAATGTTATACAATATACATATCTGAACTTCCTTGCGTAAAATAATAATTTGAGATTAGATCAAAAGAGATTACAACGAAAGAACGGATTCTATGAATATGTAATAGCAAGAAAAAACACAAAATAAAATATTTGGTGAATGTGTTTGAGAATGTCTAGGATTCTATAATAATTTGAGATTATCCTCTTCTTTCATATTAGGATTAAAGTTGGAATACTATTCCTTATATTAAGGTAAAAAGATAATTAATTAAATCATTAAATTAGAATCAAAATTATCTTTTTGAGATTCTTCAAAACGGTTGTATATGTAAATAAAAAGTCCATATTTGTAACTAAAAAAAAGTACTAACATTTATATAATTAAGTCTTAAGAAATGTTTTTTTCAAGTAATTTTCTCTATCAGGATTGGGCATGAGCCAACAACCCATTTACTGAAAGGAAAAACCTAGAGGGAAATACCACTTGTAACCCAAAAAGAGAAATTATTTACAAGTGGCTCTTGTAATCCAAAAATAGAAACTATTTACAAGCAGCTACCTTTTCACTTTCATACTTCATGTTTTTAATTATTTTTATATGTTTGATACCACGAGAGTATATATATAATCTGATGGTATCAAAAAGAAAGAGGCAATACTTGAGTGAAACTACTTGGTATCAAAGAGAAAGAAATTGATTGATACCATCAGAATATAGAGTAAGAAATTGATTAATACCATTCGAATTTAGAGTTTAATCAATAAGATTATGATTTTAATAAATCAAATTGCGATTTTGATAATTTTTTCTTATTTATTTCTTTTAAAAAAGAGTGCATCCTATATGATGTCGATAGAATATTAATATACTAATAGAGTATCACATAGGATTATGCTCAACCCTATATAAACCGTCATGGTAGCATATATGGACAAAGTCTTAATTGTTTCTTATTTTTTTTTAAAAAAAGGACTCAATCTTTTATGATACCGATATGATATCAATATGCTAATAGAGTATTACAGAGCATTGAGCTCATCATATACCGGCAGAGTAGTGATGTGACGTTATGCTCACATTATGCACAAAAAAAGAAAAGAAAAAGTGGGGGAAACGAGTAAATAGTTTTGATTGGGTCCATTTCTGGTAAATAGTTTTACAATTAGGTCCATTTTATGTAATTTTCCCAAAAAACAGTACATAAGTACACATTTTATTTTATCATAATCTCTAAAATTTTCTACCATTTTAAAAAATTTCAAAAGTCCCCTCTTGAATACATCATTTCCTCTGGCTAATTCATTCATATCCCTCTCTCTTATGCACCTCCCTTCTCTGATACATTCCTCCCCTATGTATTCGAATGTCTTATCCCCTTTCTAATATATCCCTCCCCTATGTATCCGGAAGTCCTATGACATATTCCCGAATTCATAAATTTTAAAGAATTTTTCTAATTTGTAATTTTAAAAAATAATGTGATTAACTCTTAACACTATGTGACTTATGTAAATTTTACATAGATACAACTTATAAGATGTAATGCCCTTATTATTAAATAATATAGCCACTTTTAAAAATTTTATTCCCTCAAAGATGAAATCAACCCTTACTTCACCACTTTTTGTCTTGAGTTTGTGTCATTAGAGAAATCGATTTTCTTGAATCATAGAAAGGAATGAGGGCAGGGTTCATTTTAGTGAAATTTATTTACTTTTATATAATTACACATGTTAAACCATTCTTAATATTAATTATTATGTGTGAACAAATAAATAAGGAAGGAAAAAGAGCAAAGTAGGGCAACCACCTTATTGGACCTTTTTTCTCTTAAAATGCTTTTCATATAAAATATGTTTTCTCCAAAGTAAGTCAATTTATTGTCCTTATAAGATCTTATGAACTCTCTACTATCCTTATTTTTCATAAACACACGAAAAACATCAGTTCATTGGAGCATAATTAAAAAATCCTCTATCATTTGGTAAGTGACTGAATTATGTCTTTAGATGGAATAATGGGTAGTAATTATGGAATATCTTGTTGTATGTAGTTTTGTTTTTAGTGTGTAAATATGTTTTGGGAAGGTAATTCACATACCTACAACTTTTATGTTTATGCAAAAATCTAAATCTTCTTGTATGGTATCAAAAGAAGGCGTGAAACACAGTGAAAGTTCTGGCCAGTTTTCTATTTGAGAAGCCTTCTATGTCGTTTTGTTAGAATTTTAATAATATCTTGATGTGTGAGCTGTAATTTATGATGCTTATTAGTTCTTTGTAACCCAATACATGTATTCACAACTCTTATGTTTATGTTGGGACCTAATTTGGTAGTTTTGGATTCAAAACAATGGACGCAACTTAGGATAAGTTCTGTCCAGAGTTTTGATATAAAAATCCATGGGAGTGTACTGGTAGTGTTTTGATTATAAATACTTGTACAAAGGATGTTTTGAAGTGATTCTTGATCGTTTTCAACCTATATTTATATACCTACAGTTTTCAAGTAGACTGGAAACCCTCATTTTTTCATTTACCAATTTGAAATCTAGTTGCAGTGCAAGGCAGTAAAAACTATCGAGAAGAGCCTGATTTGTAAAAATAGGATTCAATTTTGACATTTCTCTTGCTAGTTGCTACCTGTTAAAAGTGATGAATATTAAGTGAGAATGTCAATAATATTAATGTGCTCATGCTCTTGTATAATCTTAAGGAAATCGATTGAAGAAACGGACGTCGTATTGATCTATGACTTGAAATTAGTAGGGTCGATTGCGTGCTAAAAGGTTCAGGTTCATGTAAAAACTTGTTCTTACTCCTTTTTACCTGCTGGTACATTTGAATGTTATCTTGGTATCTCAGCTATGTTCATGTCATTTTATTTGGTTGTGTTGATATATTTTGGGACTTGTAAGGAGCTTGTTTAATTCGCCCATTTGTACGAATTGCCTGATCACTTGACATCCTTATGGACTTTGTTCTTCTTGTGGTTATGAATTTGTCACCATTGACATGCCTCTTATTTGGATCAGTTGCCATCTTGATTGTGAACTTTTCATTTGTCCTAAGTGTGGATGCAGTCCATCTTATGTATGAACTAGAAAATCACTCTTAATATGGTTCTTGGTTCTCTTGATAATTGGGTTTTCACCCTTCTTGATACAGGGCTTCGGTCCTCCTTGATACTTGATTATGTTTGGTGTGACAGCATGACTTACATACTGGGTGAAACTTGTCATTTGAGTGTCTCATTAAAATTGTTCTAGGAACCATTGATACTTAGATATTTAAATATCCCACTGGATGTTATTGATGTATTTGTTCACTCGGTCTATTTACTATATTCCAATAGTGTTTTCCTTTGACTTAAGAAGGATAAATTGAGGGATTTAAGGTTCTCAGTTTTTAGCTTTTACACCACTAAGCTTCATACTTAGCGATAGTTGTTTCTATCATAGGGAATACCCGAGGTGATACTTGATGATGACCATTGAAGATAAATTTTACGATCTATGCAAAAGATCACATTTGCATCTAGCCATGTATATTTATTGTGCATGTAGCCATATATATATTGTAGTAGTTTTGGCACGTACATGATTGTCCTGTTGTATATGTATGTATAAATTTGAAAAGCTAGTGTAAATTATGGAACCATGATTTGTAATTTTAAGTTTTGACTTGTTTAGTTAAATTTAAACCGACAAGCTTTTTTATATTAAAATACTAGTTTTGTATGAAACAGAAACCAGTATGGGTAATATATAAATATCTCGCAAGATAGTAATTTAAATTACTTGTAAAGTACTTATGCCAAAAACTTAAGCTAGAAATAAACTAATCCACCTTTAGAACAAAATCCCATACCTTTACCTATTTTGAGTTCATTACTTAAATATAATTGATATGTCATAAGTTAAATTCTTTATATGTTATTAAGTGTTCGGTTAGCTTAGAGCATACAGAAGTGACATCCTACCATGAGGGTTGCCACATAAGAAGTGTCTTATTTGCAATTCAAATTTATTGATCTCAAATGTATGTAGTCCATAATAAGATTATACATAGAATTGGATTCATCCGTGCGACTTTTTTATGGACATGGGAATGTGACTTATTAAACAAGTTTTACTAGCTTGGGATAGAATTTTCTTACCAAAGGTAGCAGTCTAGCAGAGGGCAGGAATCCTGGACATCTTAATGTAAAGTTGCTACAATGCAAATTATTATGGAACTTGTGCCCAAAAAAAGTATTAGCTCAGGGTTAGATGTATATTTATTATGGAAACGACAAACAAATCCTGCTAATTGAACTTAAAATTGGCTTTTTGGACGGCTAGAAGAATTTGAAAGATCAAAAGATACTTGACAGAGTAGGAAGCAGCCCAACTGAACTATTGGAAATGGATACCTTCTCTATCAAATTACTGTACTCCAAGCTAAGAATCAACTTCCAAAATATGCTCTAGGAGGAAAGTAATTTGCGGTAACATAGGTGTTTCTAGATTTGGGTCTACGAAAAATAACATTTATTTAACCTCACAAAGTAATAAGATTTATATGTCTTATCCTTCATAAACCCACTTATGAAGCTACACTGGATATAATACATGGATATAATACAGGAGTATAGAATAAGTGTTCCTAGCTGCTTCTTCATACTACATTTGGCTTAGGGTGTTAATGGGACAATTCAACTGATTATTTTTTAAAAATTAGACTATCTCAAATTTTCGAGTATTTTATTATGTATAACTAAAATTAAATTTTTTAAAATCATCTTAATCGTATCAGTTTCTCTTTGATAACGGTACCATTTGATTAATTTTTATTTTTAAAAATACTACATCAAAATACACCATTATTAAAAAAAATTCACAAGTGTGTTCTTGAAGAAGCACTTTAATTCTTCGCCAAGAAGTCAAGAATGTAAACCTTTATTGTTATATTATTTAATCTTAAACTTCCAATTGCAATGTTGCATGGGTTTTGTCGTATTGTTTGATGGAATATTTATTAGGAAAATTTTCATAAATAGCCTAGGTTTGAAACTTTATATGGTCAAATAGTTATTTTTTTACATGACGTAACTTTGGATGAGACATGGAGGGGAGGAGAGAGGTGAGCGAGATTGAGAGAGGGATGAGAGAGATGAATTGTATATGTATATTTGTCAATTATATGTGTATATCTATCATAAATTGTATATGTGTAATTAATATACCTATGTATTTGTATATCCGGCAAGTTAGATTGGGAGAGGGAGGAGAGAGGCAAGAGAGTGGAGAGAGACGAATTATATATGTATATCTATCAAATTGACTATGTATATCTGTCAAAATAATTATATATATGCAGCTGATATACATATGTAGTTATATATCTGGCAAGAAATTGCAAAGAGAAGGGTGAGAGTGAGAGAGAAAATAGCAACAAAACTCGAACTATAGCTATAAATTGTAATTTTTTAAAACTTTAGTGGTACAATTTACATACATATCATATGTTTGTCAAGTTACATAATTTTTTCTTTTTAATTATAATATCTTTTAAAAAAAATTACATGAATACACATACGTTTTTTTTGCATAATATCTGAAAATCCCTTCTTTCAAAAATCACAAAAATCCCCTTTTTTGACATTCTCTCTCTTCGGCATTGATACAAACATACACAATACACATAGGTTAATGATGTCTTTACTGACACCTACTTAGTAAGTGCCATTTAATCAACTCTGTGTATTTGAAAAGTTAATAATAAAGTTTATTTTCAATTTGAAATCTATTTTCCATAAAGTGAGTATTAGAAGGTTTCCCTCTTTTTCCCTTTTCTATTTCATCCTCCTTGCCTTAATTTCTTTCTCAATCTCTTCCTCCCCATATGCTTATTCTCCATTATAATGGAGTCTAATCCTTTATATTCTCACGACATTAGATTGTCATAATCAGAAATTCGTGATAAATCAGTGAATAATCTTGTCAAGGATGTTCCAGCAAAGAGTCCAAATGATGCAACGCTCAAGACGAATAAGGTTTCTAAGGTTCAAGTGTCCAAGACAAAAAAATCAAAAAAGGTTGTTGGGTCAACATCGAAATCGCGAAGTGATGAAGTTAATTGAAAAAAAAAAAAAAAGAGTTGTGTCATTGTCAGTTAGACCTTCATTGCCAAAGGTTCCAACTTTGCATTGTTTTTATTGATTTTTTTGTGCAATAAGTATTTGTAATAAATTGTATCAATATTTTGTTCTTGCTTATTGGAACTGATACTGAAAATTTTTAATTTAACTGAAACTGAAAATTTGTATCAGTGATTTATTTAAGTATCAATATTTTTTCTTTATAAAAACAGCCACTATAATATGTAATGACGATATGAATATTCTATGAGAAATGTTTTTAATTTTTTGTATTAGTCCTTTAGGATGTAATATGTATATATCACTTTGTATCATTCTCTATTTTTGTAGAGTTTTTGTAGTAGCTGTATATTACATAAGTTATGTATGGAATAGTATATGACATTACGCATAATTTATGTATGGAACAATATATGCATAAATATATGCACATTTGATACAAATTAAACATTTATAGTATCAGAACTATACTTGTCAGGTCTAAAGGAAAAAATGTTTTACATATCAGTACAAACGTTGATAATTCCATCTTTGCACTATCACCAGAATGGCTAATGATACCTATGGCATTATTCACACTGTATTTTATAACATATCAGTTGTTTTAAATTTAAATTTTTGTAAGTTTGAATATATTAGAACTGATATCTATATTTTTTTAATAACACCGAATACATTTGTTATTTTTCAAACTATGTTTGTCCATAATACAAATTTTCAAGAAATATAATATCAGAACTGCAGTTTCCTGGTTTCAACATATAAACACTACATTGTCAAAGGTTTTAACTTTGCATTTTCTGTAATTTTTCTTTTTGTCATAATTAGTGTTTGTAATATGATTTGTATCAAAATTTTATTACTCATTGGAACTAATACTGGAAGATTTTCATGGAAATATAATTACTTTATTTGTATCATGATTTGTTTATATATCAGTATTTTTATTCTTATAAAAGCACTCACTATAATATGCAACAGTGATATGTATATTGTATCAGAACTATTTTTATTTATTTTTTTTATCATCATGCCACAATTATGTATTTTTGTGTCTGTGTATTTTCAAGAGTTTGTATCATTGATACATTACTTAATTCTGTATCAAATGATGTTATGATGATGACATGACATGTTCCTGATACAATAAAAGAAATATATGTATAGGATATTATCTCATTTATCATATACATATTTAAATTTGTATCAGTCCTTTTAGGATTTATGCTTCGGAAGAAATATATTTGTTCTTCTATTGTGTCCTTCACGGCCACATCGTGCACAAAAGTTAATGCTTACCTTTGTATTTTTCTCAGCTTTCTTCTGTTTACCTTTTCTTGGTCGTTCAGGTAACCTTTTGTACTTTGGTAACAACATAATTTTTCTAGAATGCGTTTCAGAGCAGTTCAATCTTGTCTGTCTGGCATTAGAACCATTGAACTTGTAGTAATCAGAATAATACGAATGCATGTTTGTTACATTTTTTGTCTTCAATATAGCTATTTTATGCCTCCATTTTTTGTCTGATACCTCCATTCTTATTCCACCATACAGCTATTGATATAAAAAATGCCTTCATTTTTGTCTGATACCTCCATTTTTATTCCACCATACAACTATTGATATAAAAAATATCATAGAGATAACATCTAATTCAATTAAAATTTTTCTAACTATATTATCCATGATACAAATTCAACAATTATGGTATCAGAACTGCATTAAGGGTATACTGGATGCTCATAAGGACATGTATTGCTACCACATAGTTACTGATACACGAATAATCTTAGAATTTCAAACTGCATTATCCATGATACATATTCAACAATTATGGTATCAAAACTATATTTATCTGATTCAACAATTAACGCTTTAAGGTATCAATACGTGCGTTGATAGCTATAGTTTTGACTATTTTCAACCTGAATATTGATACGTATAACATCATTCATCATGTATTTATTAGGTATCAAATATTTTTCATCTAAAATTTTCAAATAAGAATACATTACAACTGCATAAGTCGATACGTATCTGAATTCACTGAATTTCTGCTATTTCAAAGGTATCATCCAATTCAATTTTTGAATTTTCCTCATATGAATGTGGTTAATACAAATCACTTATTTTGCTGATACTTGTTGATGCATATAACGATACAATCTTTCATTAAATTTCGTATCAGCCAACACAAATTGATTTTCGTACAAAAAACTCAAGTATTTTGCATCTACGATGATAAATAATACACAACTGCATGTATGATGATACATGGGCGAAAATAAACATGTTATGATGATGATACAAAATTCTATTATATTCATTTTGTTTCTACAGTTGATACCTACTTGTGTTTCATTAGCAGTGACACAATTTCAAATGTACTATACATGGATGAATCACAACAACCAACAAAAAAAGAGAAAAAGGAAGATATCTGACACAAACAAAAGGACACATCAATTACCAAGAATAGACACACAAACTTATTAAATATCGACTGCTGATACTTATTTGCCTCTCATTCGCACTGACACACTACACACCTGCTGATATGGCGATGAATCACATAAAAATTATAAAAAGGGGATACATGATACAAACAAAATAATGACATATCAATAGGTAATAACATACACACAAACTTATTTTAACATCGACTATTCATACTTATTTACCTCCCATTCGTAGTGGCACAACACTACACCTACTAATACATGAAGGAATCACAAAAATATTAAAAAAAAATAAAAAAATGCATGATACAAAAAAAAGACACAGCAAGAACTAATAGCATACCTTCTACTGTCATATCAATAACTTTTTTCTACTCTCGTCCACCTCCAACTCGGCCGCAATGGCAGTTTTGAGGTTAATAAAAGAAACGTTGTCACCTACAACAATTCTATCACTTATGTAATATTTGTACTCAACATCGTTCTTCCAAATACCAGAATGTTGTAGCAATATTGAAATGCTTATGTTTATCCAAGTTCGACAATAGCTATCTTGCTCGTCCTCTTTTTTAAAAAGTTTTTTCAATACAAAATTTAAAATACACATTATACCTTTCTTGCAAGAAGAAAAGAAAAGTTTAGCTGACGAAGGAAATGTTAAATCATAATTGATTACATTTTGTACTAACTTTGCAACTTTTTTTCGCTGCTAGCAATTAATGCCCCTATATTACCACTTTATATCACTGTCATGCCCCCATTTTCGAACCAGTCGAAATAGTTCGCAACATCGTGAGACTGTACTCTCTGGTTTTTAAAAAATATATTTCGAGTCGCACCTAATTTTAAGGAAAATATTAGGAAATCATTTTTAAAAAAATGTAAATATGACTATGTTTTAGTTTGCGAAATCAATAAAAATTCTAGGTAAAGGTTTTGGTTACTCGAAGGGTAAGGTGTTAGCCATCCCTCAGAGCCTATCCGAAGATAGTCCTTAAACCTAGCTTAGGAAAATAACTCGTGATAATTATTCATTTTATTTATTTTAAATTTAGGGATAGGAAAATCGTATTAATTATAAAAAGAACAAAAATACAAGGTAAAATCGTATTAATTATAAAAAGAACAAAAATACAAGGTATGTCATATGTATGTCTATAATATTCGTATAAAAAAACTTTAAATAATGACATGTTTACTATACAATAAGATTGACAATTAAGTAATAAATGAATAAACTATAGATATAAAAAAATTTAGAAAAATATAGATGTTTGTTTAAAATCATACGGAATAGATGAACATACAAAACTTATTGTGAACGATATGCTGAAATGTTGGGTGTGAGAACTTATTAATAAATAAATGAATAAATAATGGGTAAGGTATAAAATATAACAATATATGCAGATTGAGTAAAACTAAGTAAGAGTGATATTTTAATAAATAAATTAATGAAATAAAATAAAGTAAGACAATATAAAGAACGTCAAGATTTACATAAAACTCATTGTCTTATATGCATTTGTTATGGAATATATTTGCAAATGTTGTCCAAAAATATACGCGGGTTCATTACTTTATTTATGATGATAAAATAACAATAACTATACGTTGTAAAATGATAAGATGTAAAATTTTGTATTTATAAGTAAATAATATTCGTAAAAGGATAATAATATGACTTGTATAAAATAATATATCAAGTGTAGATAAAAATATATACTTTATGTATGACGTATACTTACATACTTTGTATATTTGAACCTGATAAGAAAATTCTAAAATTTGAAATATAATATTAGAAAAATTAACAAAATACTTAAGTCATATTTAGTTTAAAATGATATAATAAGACCTTGTAAAGAAACTAACCAAACGAAACTAAGAATTATACGAGAATTACAAAGTTTTGAAAGTCCACTTGTCTTAGTCAAATCACGATCAATCTAACAATTTGGCCTTTCCTTTTTGGATGAAATACGTA
>JAOTQR010077549.1:0-12073 GCA_025774065.1 Solanum ossicruentum | reverse complement strand
TCTTTGAAAGTTAGTGTTTGTCTGGGTGCGGATAGATTGGGAAACTCAGGTTAGCATGTGTCTAGGTGTCCCTATCGAGCACTAGTTAATGCCAAAGCCATTAGTCTCCTCTACTATGTTGTAAGTGGCTCTGAGTATGAAAAAATTTCGACATGCAAAACTGCAAAGGAAATTTGGGATAAGCTTGAGGTTACCTACGAAGGAACAAGAAATTTCAATGAGGCTCAAATAAATGCTCTGGTCAACAAATACGAACTATTCAAAATAGTTGACCATGAAGACATTGAAACTATGTTCTCCAGGTTTAGTAAGATCGCCAGTGAACTTAAGTCGTTAGAATGGTCTGTGCTAATTTGCTACAAGTCAGGAAACTGATTAGAAGTCTTCCTAAGCTTGGGAAACTGAGGCAGTAATACTGGAAGACAGCGATCTACAAAACATGACATATGATGAAGTACAAGCAAATCTCATGGCATATGAACAAAACCATATTCATCGATATCAAAAAGATGACAAGAAAAAATCAGTCATCTTCAATGTTGAATCCTTCACTAAAGAAGAAGATCCTGATGAAACCAATAATGAAGGGATGGCACTGGTCACTCATAGATTTAGCAGATGCTCAGGCAACGACGACAAAGGCCACAGAAGGATTCAAGGGAAAATGAGTGAAATGACGATTGATGCTAAGACTATGGAAGGCCAGGGCACATCCGCCAAAACTGTCCAGAACTAAGAAGGAAAAACTCATGTAGAGGCAACAACCCAAAATCAGTAGGTGCATAGAGCGATAAAGAAGGTTTTGAAGAAGATCCTGTTGAAATTGCAAATGTTTGCTTCATAGCAATCGGAGAAATCATTGAGGTAAGAATCCCTAAATGCTTTAACTGTTATGATCTTCAAAACATGATTAATATGATTATTGACGAACTTCAAAAAGTCATTGATGAATATAATAAAATTTCAAATGAAAAGAAAAACTGGGAAATTCTTCTGGAAGGAAGTCAAGCTGAAGTCGACATAATAAAAGAGGAGCTTGATGAAATTAAGATGCAAACAAATAGCATCCAAAAACCATCAAGTCAACAACCATTTTGACCAAACAGTCATTTTCATAAAAATCATCACAAAACCAGTGATTTTGAAAATAAAGGTGCATATAAGTCCACTTGTTTCAATTGTGGTAAAGTCGATCATAAGTCGTTCAGGTGTAAAACTCTTAAAACGGGAATATAGATCTGGAGACTAAAAGTCTCCACAGCTAACAATCAAGGACCCAATGAAACTTGGGAACCTAAAAAAAATTGATTATTTCTTGTTATAGGCACCCCCCAAAATAGTCTTACAAGAAGGGAATGTGGGTCATAGATAGTGGTTCCCCAAGACATATGATCGGAAAGAAAGAAAACTATAAGAATGCTAAGAAATTTGATGGAGGATATGTAAGGTTTGGTGATAATGCAAAAGGTGAAGTCACACGTGTAGGAACAATCACAATCAGTCGATCATGTGATCTCATTGAGGTCTATCTGGTTGAAGGACTGAAACATAATCTTCTGAGCATTAGTCAACTCTGTGATACCGACTTCGATGTAAATTCCAATGCTGTAAAATGCACCATCAACAACCTAACAAAGAATATCACTATTGTCAAAGATCGTGTGGAAAATAACTATGTGCTAAACAATGTAGATCTTCCCACTCTCACGTGTTTCATAGTTATTTCAAATGATCCATGGATATGGCACAGGACACTCGGTTATGCAAATATGCTTGCCATCGAAAAGCTTTCAAGACTTGATCTAGTCATTGGACTTCCAAAGTTAAAATTTGAAAAAGACCATCCCTGTGATGCTTGTCAGTTTGGAAAACAAACCAGATCATCTTTCAAAGCCACCGATAATGTCAGTACATCAAAATCTCTACAACTTCTACATATGGACCTATTCGGACCTACTAAAACAACAAGTATTGGTGGTGCGATAACCTTTACCAAGTCTGGACGATTGTCGACCACTAGATCCGCTGGTCTGTAATATTCACCCTGGCCCACAAGCACAAATCCTTGACGCGGAATATAATCCTAAAGTACTCCAAAGAACATTATGCTTTCATTATTGTCAATGATTAATCTCATTTTACTTGAGTTATTTTCTTATCTCATAAGCATGAAGCTTTAACAATTTTTGAAGTTTTCTGTAAAAAGATTCAAAGGGAAGTAGGTTATTTCATCACTAGCATTCATAGTGATCATGAAGGAGAATTTGAAAATAAACTATTTGAAGAGTTCTGGAACAACAATGGGATTTCTAAAAATTTCTCCTCACCTAGATCACCATAACAAAATGGAGTGGTGGAACTAAAAAATTGATCCCTTAAAGACACGGCACGAGCCATGCTATTGGATCAAGGACTACCAGATCATTTTTGGGCTGAAGCAGGAAGCACAGCTTTCACGTCCTTAACAGGTGCATGATCTGACCTATTCTAAGGAAAACTCCTTATGAGCTATGGAAAGATAAGAAACCCAACATCAACTATTTTCATCCCTTCAGATGCAAATGTTATGTCCACAATAACGGTAAGAATAACCTTGGTAAGTTTGACCTTCAAAGCGATGAAGGTATATTTCTTAGTTACTCTTTTTCTAGTTGTGTCTTTTGTGTATTTAATAAATGCACTCTTAGTGTTGAAGAATCTGTACATTTTATTTTTGATGATTCTAACCCAAGCTTGCAGCTACTTGAGGAAGATACTCCAGGTCAATTTACTCAAATTTCCTCATCGAATTCCTCTCCGACTGAGGAGTTAACTCCCAGTCCTGAGAAGTCGCCTGCTCTCCCCAAAACAATTGCGGTTCCAAAGGATGGAGACACAGTGCAAGCTATCCTAATGACTTCATTATCGAAAACTCCATTAACAGAATGCAAACCAGGGCATCTCTAAGAAAGCAAGCATCAGTTGCATTGGTTTTTTAAATGGAACCTAAGAAAGTGGATGAAGCACTCAAAGATGACTGTTGGGTGAATGCTATGAAGAAAGAATTAGAACAATTTTATCAAAGTGATGTCTGGGCTCTTGTGGAAAAATCAAATAACTATTCAGTCATTGGAACAAAGTGGGCATCCCGAAACAAAATGGATGAAAATGGGAATGTTGTGAGAAACAAAGTAAGATTAGTGGCCCAAAGCTACTCTCAACAAGAAGGTATTGACTATGATGAAACTTTTGCTCCCGTAGCAAGGTTAGAATCTATTCGTATACTTCTTGCCTATGCTTTATTTTATCGCTTTAATCTTTTCCAAATGGATGTCAAAAGCGTGTTCCTAAATGGTTTCATCAAAGAAGAAGTTTTTATTAAACAAACTCCAGGTTTCGAAAACTCCTCATTACCCAATCATGTTTTTAAACTTTCAAAGGCTCTTTATAGACTAAAACAAACTTCAAAAGCTTGGTATGAATGTCTCAGCAGTTTTCTTATCAAAAGTAATTTTAAACGAGGAAATATTGACACTACTCTGTTTGTTCAAATATTCAATTGAAATCTTCTCATTGTTCAAATTTATGTAGATAATATAATTTTTGGAAGTCGTAACGTCTTTTTAAGCAAGAATTTTGCTAATATGATGAAAGGAGAGTTCGAGATGAGTCTCATGGGTGAGCTCACCTTTTTCCTCAGACTTCAAATCAAACAAATTGACCAAGGCATATTCATCTGTCAAAGCAAATAGGCTAAGGACCTGATCAAATGCTTCAGAATGGATCAAGGGAAGGCTTATGGTACCTCAATGAGCCAATCAACATGCCTAGAAGCTAATCAAGATGGTAAAATGGTGGATGAAAAGATGTATTGAGGAATGATTGACTCACTACTTTATCTCACAGCAAGCCGACCTGATATCATGTTCAGCGTATGCAAATGTGCAAGGTTTCAGTCGACTCCCAAGGAGTCTCATCTGACTGCAATCAAAAGGATCATCTGCTATTTGATTGGAATAACTAATTTGGGCTTATGGTATCCTAAGTCTACTGGTTTTTCTCTAATTGGCTACTTAGATGCTGATTTTCAGGAGGTAAATTAGACAGAAAAAGCATTAGTGGTTCATGCCAACTACTAGGAGAATCTCTTATCTCTTGGCAAAGTAAAAAACAGGCATTAGTTGCATTATCCACCATTGAATCATAATGTATGGTCATCGGAAGTTGTGACACTCAACTACTGTGGATCATGCATCAACATGAAGATTTTGATCTATTGCTAAAACAGGTTCCAATTTTTTGTGATAATACAAGTGCGATAAATCTATCCAAATACACTGTGCATCATTCTAGAGCTAAGCATATCAAATATTAAGCCTCATTTTATTCGTGATCATGTTGAAAAAGGTGATTTTACTCTATAATTTGTCAATATCAAAAATCAACTTGCTGATATTTTTACCAAACCTTTACATGAAGAAAGATTTTCATATCTGCGAGGAAAATTGAATATTACACCTTTTCCTTATTGAATTTTTTTCAACCAACAAAAAAATTCTTATATTTTATATATTTATTTTCCTAAATTAACACCTGTACAAGATCCTCCTTCCTTTTCACACCTTTTAAAATTTCTTTTATTTCTCAGACTCTCCCCTTTACCTCCACTTATTACTCATCATTATCCCTAACTGCACCTCCTCGTCAGTCAGAAAACTCTTCGTTTACTCCATCCAGTCACATCCATTCGCCTATTCATGTACTCTCTTTCCCCCTTAAATGAGTAGTCTCCTCTAATTCTTTCCATCCGCTTTCTCTTCACTCTTTTCCTTTCCTGTTCTGTGTTACCATGACTCTTACTCGTTCCACGCATCCTAAGCCCTAGTACTATCTCTTCTCTTGAAATAGACTTCATCTCCTCGGACTCTTCTGAGGCAGATTCTTCTCCTCGTCCCTTCACTTCCCAAAAGAAACCCTTCCTTAAGCACAAAAATCCTAAAAAGCCCTGACCCTGCCCTTCCGGCGCTTTGATCGATGATGAGGTAGACAAGTTCTAGATGCCTCTGCTAAAGCTAAGTTTGATTCTCTCAAAGAGAGGCATGTTGTTCCTGGATGAGTAGTGAATCTGGAACAACTTGATGACTCCCATTGCAAAGTTAGCACCTTTTTGCGTGCTTAGAAGCTCTTTCTTCTCCTAAGGCACTATGGAGTGGAATTTTATAAGGACATTGTCCATATGTTCTATGCAAATCTTTGATGCTCTTAAAGAGGCGACGACTTGGAGACTCTTGTTTTGGGTGTTCATATCATCATCAACAGTCGACTCTTCAAGAAAATCTTCGGCTGTGAGTTCTTTAGTGATATTCCATATATGAATGGTAATTGGACTGGCAACTTTGAAGTGTCCCTAGAGGAAGCCAAAGCCTTCACATCTGAAGAAAAGTCTGATACTCGGGTGTTTGGGCCTTTGTCTCTCTTTTTTGAACACTGGATTCACTCTCACATCATAGCTACCACTATGGTTCCACGGAAAGGGTCCCTAAGCAACATATCCAATAGAGATGTGTTCATTCTCTACTGCCTCCTCAAAAAGTACCATATCAGTTGGACTAACTGGATCAAAAAGTACATGTTTGAGAGTGCAGAGGACTCTAACCCCATCGTTAGTCTTCCATATGGCCTACTCATCTCTCGGATTCTCAGTGAGTCTCAAGTAGATCTATCGGGGTTCAAGGCCACCCAGGTGTCTGCCACTTATGATTCTCGCACCTTTGCCAGTATGGGCTACATCTCATCGATGGCAAATGGCATAAGAAAAGCTCTCTCAAAGGAAAGGCTGACAGCCCCAAGTCGACTAGGATTTCTGCTGACTCTGTTGCTCTTCTCACTAAGGAGGTAGATGACATAAAGGCTTATCTATTTTCTTTGACTAATGTTGTGCAAGACGTGCAGAAGACTCTGACCAAAATTCTTCAACTAAGCAAAGATTAGCACTGAATTAGGCAAACTGCGAATGGAGGTGGAGGATATCAAGAAGGAAGGTGTTCGCTCCATTAGAAAGCTCATCAAACAAGTCGACTCCATCAGCACAGGAGTCAACTCATCCAACAATGAACTTTTTGTCTCGGTTCAGAATGCCTACTCCTCTTTCTCCATGAACTCAGAGAAGTCTTCCGACTCTTTCTGCAGAAACATGCTCAATACCTTAAAATAGTTTCTCAATCGTCACTAATATCTGCTTAATTCCAAATAATTTTTTTTGGCTTTGTAATTGTTGGGGTTCTTATCCCGCTATACTCTATTTTCTCTAACCCTTGTCCTCTCTTTCTTTTGTCATTCTGCCAAAGGGGAGAAAACCTTATGCTATCTTTTGCTATAACTAATTGATATTATTGTCTATGTTTCCTGTGCATGCCTTACCCTATGCTCTACAACATTTCTCTATTGTTTCTATGCTCTGTGGCTCTGCTTGATGATATAGATAGGGGAGCAAATTACAAATGCATAGAATAGATACCTCAGTGATAGGAGGAGCTTAAAAATCAAAGGTCATCTAGACAGGGGGAGCACACAAATTAGTTATTGAAGTCAGTGAATCGACTAACCCCACAAGGAAGTATCCATATAGAAAAAATCTATGTCATCACCAAAAAGGGGAAGATTGTTAGCATCTAATGAGTTTTGATGACTTTATGTGTAGGAAAATCAAAAAAGGAAAGATGATAAATGATCCTCTTGAAGCAACTCAGGAAGGAGGCTGAAAGTTTGGAAAAGGAAAAGATGCCATCTTGAAAGAATAATGCAACAATGAAAAGAGAACCAGTCAAGATTTGAGTGCAGAATTGATTGAGGAACTACCCCAAATGAAGGAATCAGAAATCCAATCCAGTCAAAAAGATTCTGGTAGATTGTTGCGAAAAGGAAAGATAATCAAATCAAGACACGATTAAAGAATCGAAGAAGGAAAGACATCTAAATCTAGTTGGATGTATCCCCACAAGGATTCCCCTAATATCCTTGATTGGAAGAATTCACTTGGATCATGAAAATCCTCCAACGACCAGTTCGTTGATAGCCTACTATATTAGCCCTCATTCTTGGACTTAGAGTTTTGTACTTTTGAGAAAACAATCTAGGTTAAACACTTTACTATTCTACTCTACAAAGCATTATAATCCTGTGTGAAACAATTGTAAAGAAAGAGAGAAAAAGAGTGAGGTTTTCTAGACTAGGCTCTCTTAAGAGGAGTTGAAAAATATTTTGATCTGCATATTAGACTGAGAGAAAAGGATAGATTGTAAACACCCTTTCACTTGATCCTTAAAGGAACCCTACTGACCCAAGAGGATTGGACTAGGCACCACATTGGTGATCCAAACCAGCATAGCTTGACTTTTTAAGTTGCTCTCTTAGTCGACTACTCACTAAACTCAGCCAACTACCGAATAAGTTTCAATTCACCCCCCCTCTCTTGATTATCACTTTGCAGTTTTGATAATGGACAAAGAACATGAAACAGGTTGATCAGTCAGGTGTTTTCGTGTTGTTTCTCAAAGAGGTTTAGACATATCAGCAATAATTGTGGAGTGGATAAAGTCTCTTAGGATAAGCTCCGAAGAAGTATAGTTCAACAAGAACACATGAGGAAAAGATTGACATGGTGGAGTTCTATCTAATATAGAATTGTGCGGATGAGGAGTTTGACATCCAAAGGAACTCTTCGTGGAAATGATTAAATAGAAGAAAAGGCTGAGCAGAAGATATCAAGATAAAAAGGCAAAAAGACAGTTGTGAGAGTCAAGAGTCTTGATTAGTGAGGAAACAGTTAATAGATCTCTTTCTTTATTAAGTTTGAGTCTAGGAAGTCCTTCTTTCTTATTGAGTCTTGATGTACTCCTAAGTTCAGTGATCTATAAACTGAAGTTAGGTAAAGTCTTCAAGTTAAGGGCAACTCGAAGACTAGGGAAACATAAACCTTGGAAGGTTTTTGTGTAGTTAGGAATTGTTGAAGCTTGTTGTTTCTTTGATTACTGGGGATTTGTAATCCTTTTGTTGAGTCTCATATTGTTTTAGTGAATTTGGAAAAAAATCCTATAGGGATACAGGTCGTGGTTTTTCACCTTTTGTGAGTCGGATATTTCCATGTAAAAATTTTGTGTTCATTAGCCTTTACTTCTCTCAAACAAGTTCATGAACTTGGTTCTACAATAAGGCAAATACATAGGTCGCACAAATCTTACACTCTCTTTTTGAAGTTTTTTGAAATTTTTTGGCATATTTTAAAACCCTTTTTGGGACTTTTTTTACATTACTTTCTCTTGCCTAATTCAAAATCATTTTTGGGACCTTTTTTTGACTTACTTTTTCATTACCTATTTTAAAATCGTTTTTGGAACTTTATTTATTTACTAAAACCTTTTTTAGGACTTTTTCCTTACGTTTTCTTGCCTATAATCAATTTTTGTGACCTTTTTTTATTTTCTTTTACCTATTTTAAAACCCTTTTTTAGGAAAAGGGAGAAATAAAAGAAGTTTACGAGAAATTCTTATTTAAGTGGATGAATATTTCTACATACACATAACAATTCTAAAAGAGAGAAAAAAAAAAACCAAACCCTAGTTAAACATAATAGAGGGCTTTTCTCATGGAGCATCAAGCTATTCTTTGTGATATATTCTCTAGACTTTCTATAAAATCTTTGATGCATTTCAAGTGTGTCTCCAAATTTTATAATTCTCTAATAAAAGATCCCGACTTTATTTACTTGTATGACAATCACTCTATATCCCATGCTGATTATAGCATAAAATTATTCTTACGAATTGGGGGTCGAAAATTTTTTTACACCATATATGTGAAATCGCGACAACCCAAAGCTTGCATCGTCTCACTCGATAATTTGGATGGTCTTATAAATAATTCTAAATTTGAGTAAGTTAATAGATTGTTCTAAAATATGAAGTTCATTGTTTTGGATTGCAACTATTTGCAACCCGAATATAAGAGAAATAAGATTTAGCTTCCTCCTCTAAATATTGACACTGATTTACCTTATCATTGGCACTATTCCCTAGATTTTGATCCTCAGAAAAGAAGACATAAGGTCTTGATGACACTTTATGGCATAAGAAAACCAACAAGACAATGGGTTTTCTCTCTAGGCCATGGGTGAAGATTGGAGAGAAATTAAAACTATACCTTATAAATTTCATCCATTAATGCGTGAAGAAGTTTACATTGATGGAGTTATCTATTTTTGTTCATTGTTCTTACTCGAATGGATCAAAAATCGAGATAGCAAGGTTTGATGTTGTAACAGAAGAAATCATAACTATTTCACTATGGTGTGATGGAGGAAAAGGAGAATTTCATACTACTATAGAACTGGAGTATAGGTTGATAGAAATTGAGGGAAAATTAGTAGTCATTTATTTAAAATATAGTACAATAAGACTTTTGATTTTACAAAATGGTGAAACAAAAGAATGGGTGACACAACTACATCATCAAGCAGTACCAACATCAGGATATTGGTATAGTTCACTTAGGAAAAAGGATTTTATTATATGATTTGAAGAAAAAGACTTGAAGACAAATTGATATCGAAGGGCTTGATTATGAGGATGAAATTATTGGTATCTATAGTTATAAAGATTATTGGATCTATTCGTTAGGACTATAATTTTTGATTGTATTAAATTCGCATTTTTAGTCGAATTATGCACTTTTGATCCATCTGCTTGTGAAACATTGATTGTTAAACTGTTATTCTTTTCAGCATCACAACAATATTACTACAAGTAATCTATTCCCTATATCACAACAGTATTACTATAAGTAATCTATACAAATATATATATATATAGACACACACACACACACATCATACCAATATCATATAGAAAGAGCATGAGCTCGTTTATTTGTAATACTCTGGTGATATATTGATACCCTATTGGTATCATATAAGATCACACTCTTTCCTTTTTATTATTTTTTTAAAAAATTATTAAACTCTAAATTAGTAGAAAATATATTCTTTGTGATATTGAGTCAGTGTATTGATACCATATCGGTATCATATTGTTTCAGACTCTTTTTTAAGAAATAGAATAATTAAGAGAAAATTATTAAAGTCGCAAGATTATTTATTAAACTTTAAATTAATAGAAAATATATTTTTATGATACTCCGGCACATTGATAGTCTATCGGCATCATATAATTTTGGCCTCTGTTTTATTAAATAAAATAATTAAGAGAAAATAATTAAATTCACAAACTTACTTATTAAATTCTAAATTATTAGAAAATATCAATAGCTAAAAATTTCGAGTAGGGTAGGATTGGAGTCAGAAGTCTTATTCTTCCCAACCAAATAAGAACTTTTTTGGTGATACTCTGTGATACATTACCGGTATATTGATACCCTATAGGTATATTATACAAGGTTGGCACTGACATGGCGTTCTGCCAGCATGACATCAGTGAATTTTAATAGTAAGAGGTATAAATATAAAAAGGTATATGAATGTAAATAATTTGCTTCAAAGAGACATAAGCTTAATTTTTCCAAAAGATAATTAGAATAATCAATACATAGATAGAATAAGGTGAAGTTGGGATGGTTACATTATGTAATGTACATTGTCTATCATTTTCTTCTCAATTGTTATTGTCCCGAAAGAATGTAGTTCTTAATTTCTTGGAGAGCATGCTTACACAGGTCTTGAAAAAGAAAAATTGGACTTTCTACCAGAACAAAGTAAGTGAATTAGTTCAACCAATCTCCTTATTTACAACTTTGTTTATTTGTAAGTAAGAAGAACTACATGTCCCCTCTTTGGCAACTTTGTTTGTTGGTAATTAAGTAGGAAGTACTACATATTCCTCAAATCTTCCGTACGTGATTTGTAGATTCACAAGCTTTGTCAAGTAAAGAGGGTTAGAGGTAGGACAAAAAAATCTTTGTTAGATGCCCCTATAAGAAGGTATGAAAGGTTAACAGAGGTTGGTTTAAAGAGGAGTAGAGGTAGACTGATAAAGCTTTGTCAGATGCCCCTGTAAGGAGGTGAGGGAAGTTGACAGAGGTGGGTTTAAAGAGGGCTAGGGGTAGGTCAAGATGTACTAGACAGAGGTTATTAAGACAGGACATGAACTTCATCTTATTAAGGACATCACCTCAGGAAGATATAGAGGTTGAAATTAGGATAGAAGGTAGTTTAGAATTGTCTTACTTCCCTACAAGGTAGGCTTGGCAGGTGAATCGAGCTAAAGCGAGAGGGTCTATACCTCACTTAAGGGAATAAGTAAATGCTAATTGTTTTGAGGCTCTATGAAGCTGAAGCACACACAGAAAATGTGCAATTTCTATTGTTTTAATGTGAAATGCTTACTGATTTGTCATCCATTGACCTCCTTAGGCGCTATCAGCTCCTTTTCCTTAATGTTTAACTTGCTTTACTGTCTAGTAAATATGAAATCTAGAAAATATCGAAACAATGTTACAAAAGATTTATCTAATTGAAAGTATTAGTTGATGCTAATTTATCGAGAAAATGGTACTGTTGAATTTTTTGCGAGTTCAAGAACACACGTATTAACAATAATGAGCCAAAAGTAACTTATTAGCAGTTATATATATATATATATATATAAGCAATAATGAGCCAAAGTAAGTCTAATGAAAGAGCTTAGTTGCTTGAAGTTTCAGTTGAATCTAATAATTATAAAGTGTGATCGGACTTAGATTCGAAGACTATTTAATGTGAGTTTGATTGATAGCAAAGACTTAATAGGATAATAGAAATTTTTAGAAGAAGAATATTAATTTATATTTAAGAACAAGAATATTAGTATTAGGGGTGAACAAAACCAAACTGAAAATCGAGTCAACCCGAGAGAAAAAACCCGACTAATGGTTTAGTTTGATTTGGTTTGGTATTGGAAAAAAATCTGACTATATTTGTTTTGGTTTGATTTTAACTTTGAAAAATCAACCCGAGACTAAACCAATCTGATTTTATTATTATTATTATTATTATTATTATTATTATTATTATTATTATTATTATTATTATTATTATTATTATTA
>JAOTQR010077548.1:0-12073 GCA_025774065.1 Solanum ossicruentum | reverse complement strand
AGTGGATGTAGATCAAATTGTAGAGCTGATTGGAAATTTGTAATTGTACGATGAAGTTTGAAGGTGGCCAGCATATCTTAATGCTGAAGAATACAAACTTACCAATTCTCGAAAACATTATCATGTATCTGTGTTGGTAGAAACTACATACTAACTGGTAGATTGATTGTGAAAATGGTAAGGACACCACTGTTATCACAAACCAAACAAAAAAAAGGAAGAAAGAAGTCTGCGTTTTCCTAAATAAGAGTTCTAGCTAATGCAGCGAAGTGTCCCTGGAGTTGTATACATAAGATAGCTGCTGAGTTTATCAAACATAGCTGCTGAGATAATTAGCAAGATCTTTCTGGTTATTCTCCTTCTTAGATTAATCAAATATCTAGTATCTCTTGTTTTCTCTGGATTAGTTCAAATCCTTTCCTCATTATGGTTGATACGTGAATTCTTAAATATCATTAGCAAGTCAGCCACTCCCAAACTAACTTGCTTGGATTGTGAATATGTCACTATGCTATTCCCTTCATGTATACTTATATTCAGCTTCTTTTTTTAACTATTCACCTACACATTTCTATTTTTGTGTAAGTTTTTATTTTATGATTTTTTAAAGGCTGTTGGATCTGTTGATGAAATGGAAGTTGATAATCCTAATAATCCGAAGGATAATTCTGGATCTGCTCCTGACATTAAATCGAAGGGTAAGCGGAAATTGTATGTGGGATCTCAAGCCTTGGGATTTCGTCGTGATCATATGGAGGTTAGTTAAAATTTATCTAGTACCTTCTTGAGATGCCATTTCCTTATCTTTGTTGTCTAAGATGTTGGATTTTCATGTTAGGTGACATCGCCCATCAAGGATGGGATGGTTGTGGACTGGGAGATTGTAGAAAACATATGGGACCATGCTTTTAGGTAATTGGTCCGTCCTTTTGTTCATATGTTGAAACAATTTCCCTTCTTCCATTTACTTTTTGTTGTGTCAATGGGAAGAATATTACTCCAAATATTTTCAGCTCAGGTAAGTGGAGATGTGCTTTTCTCTGTTTATGTTGCTTGGTGGTTCTATCCGTGTCTTGCCCTCCCTCCTAGTATGGAAGTACCTTAGAAACCTTCACTGATGGATCTTAACATCTTAAGGTGGCGATATGCGGCTGATTTTGTTGCCCTGGCAGTCTGACACACACACACTCTGATTGCTGCATCCTGTGAAACATATTTTAGAAAATTGTGTGAGACAGACAAAACCTAAATGATTTTCTTTCTAATATTATTTGGTTAGGTCATATTGTTCTTTTAATCTCATTTGGTTAGTTGATATTGGTCTATTTCATAATTTACCTGATAGCTGAAAGGTAGTTTTAAGCAATTGACACTTGATAGTATCTAAGACATGATAGAGTTTGTTGCAGGGTTGTGTTGAGCAAGTATTTCTTATCCCACCCAGACCACCATTAGCCAAGATTGGATGTTCTTCGTTTTGGTTTTACTACTTGGATTAATGACAGTGTCTTCTTTTATAAAATGTGGTTCAGACGCTCCAATTATGCTGGGATGGTGATTTGAACATGACACTTGGTATGGGTGTGAGGTTCGCATCAGATCTTATCAATGTTTGGTGGATAATTTGACCAAGGGAAAGGTGAACTGAGAACCGAAGAAGACAGAGATGAAGCACAAAGGAGAAGGGGACGAACACAGAAAGAACAGATGAGACAACAAGGGTCATTAATTCAACGAGCTTCGCCCTGTGCCTCTCTGATTTTTCTCCTTCTTTTAAGTCAGACAAAAAGATCTGAAATTTATAGGCATTTAAACCACCATTCAACTAAAACAGGGCACTGACACAGTAGGATTACTTTTTGGTGAAGCCACCACTGAACTTAGAGGAAATGCCTTGGGGTATCTTTGCCAATTATTGGTGGGCTTGGTTTTAAGAGTAAGTGCCCAGGCAAACATATTGTGATTTAATTGGACTACAAAGATAGTTCATTATAGATTCGGGTTTTTTGATGACAATTTCATTATAGATTTTTCTTTTTTGATAAAGGTGAAGTTGTATTGCTCAGCAATGAGGTTATGCTGGCAACCACCAAAAAGATTTACATCGAAACCCAAAAAAACGAACTTAAGAATGCTGCTACTAAACTTGTAAGGAAGAAAAAAAAATTTAAGATCTGTCCAACATCCTCTGTACCCACCTCTTTAAGTCCTCATATAAAGCCATTTGATCTTTTGCACTGATTCTACAGTATTTTCAAGGCACGTCTTCTTTTTTTCTCTCCACATAATCTAACCATATACAAGAGGGTATCATGTTCCACCATTTCTTCTGGCTCTTACTCCACCCCTCTCCTCACCCAACAACGAAGAAGGTCTGTTGTGTATTCTAGAATTGTCCACTGGTGTGTGTTTTTCTTAGAAAAATTGCCCATAGTTGAGTAGTGAATTTACAATGAAGGAATAAATGTCTGTTGGTCTCATATGTCTCATTACACAGTGAACACCAAGAAGCTACTTGAAAGCCTCTTTGTTGTAGCTTCTCATGAGTTAGGCATGCCCTTCTAGCCACAAGCCATGTAAAACACCTCACTTTAATTTGGCACTTTATTTTTCCATACCTTACTCCATGGTCCAGAGATTTCCCCCGGAAGTTCCTTCACTTTCCATTTGTACAATCTGCTAACTAACAAGATACTATCCTGACTGTGTTTCCAAATCATTACATCTGCTTCCAGACCGTGCCCTTGAAATCATCTGGTGTTTGTAGCATTTCGATTACTCTTCCTATCCTACCTCCCAATCGTTTAGTAACCTTCTTTGTGGTTTCCTTTCTAGAAACTCCATATTTCCTTCAACTTCTGGAACTCACTCTATGACTCATTCTATGGTCTGTGTTTCCTTCCAGGGGCCGTAAATGGTCCTTGTGGTTCCTTGTTAGTTAGAAAACTTCCACCTTCTGAAGCCCCTATTCATGAGCCAAGTCTATGGCTCATGAATTGAACCACGGACCATGAACTGGGCTTGTGCATTGGCCCTGAACTTTCCCAATCCAACTTTTTTCTGCACTTTCTAGGCTTCTGACTTGAGGGTCCTTACAAGGGCATCATAAAAATTAAAACTTAAATTCTATCCTTTTCAAACCATACCTCATTTACCATGACATCTGGAGAAGAGCTGAGAATATATATATCTGGATAGCAAGGCATCAAGGACTCTTGACCAATCTTGGTGGTCTTTCCAGAAAAGCAACCTGGTCCCATTCCCCACTTTGTATCTAATGTTGTATTGTAATTGAATCCATAAATTCCTAATAGTTCTCCATGCAGAGACACCATACGTGTTATTCACCTTATTGGAGTAACATGGACTGTTTTAACCGTGCTTATTACTGATAACTTACTTCCAAAGTTCTTGGTCCTCTCTTCCAAACCTCCTTAACTATTTTGCTAACAAACACTTGTTTTGTAGCCCCAAGTTCTTGATCCCTAGCACCCCTAAGCTTCTACTTAGTAAAGCAATTTGCGATTTGAAGGATGTATTCTTTTACCTTAATTCCTGACCAAAGGAAGTCCCTCCTCAATTTATCAAGTCTTTCTTCCACTTTGGCTGGCATAGGGAAAGAGACATGACATAAGTAGTTTATCAGAATGGTTCTCCCACCCAAGGATAAATATTGAAATTTCTAGTTTGCCAGTTTCTGCTCAATTTTTTTAGTTATACTATCCCATATCACTAGCTCTTTATGATTATTTCCAAGTGACATACCTAGATAAACAATTGGGAGTTTTTCCATTTTGCATCCCAAAATGTTAGCCAATGCCTGGATTTGTGTAACCTCGTTGATGGGATATATACAACTCTTCCTCCAATTGACTGCCAAGCTTGAGACAATGTCAAAGATTACTAGGATCCTTCTAACAATTCTTATTTGCTTCTCCTTAGCTCCACAAAATATAACAGTGTCAGCGGCATAAAGCAAATGACAAATCTGCATATCCACCTCGGAGAAACTTCCCATTTGAATCCTTGCAGCCATGAGTTTTGAATAGTCGCCCTCATCTGCTATCAAATCCTTTCATGACTAAGATGAAAAGAAAAGGGGACAAAGGATCTCCCCGCCTGAGGAGTCTTTCTGAAGGAAAAGAACTAGCAGGTTCTCCATTTGTCAGAATGGAAAACCTAAAAGTTTCTATGCAAACCTCAATCCATTTTAACCACCTCTTACCAAACCCCATTTGTTTCAAGGTATTGAGCAAAAACTCCAATTGACATGATCATATGCCTTCTCCATGTCTAGCTTGCACATAACTCGAGGAGCAACCCCTCTTTATCTAGTATCTACACATTCACGAGCAATAAAGACAACATCCATGATATGTCTGCCTTTTATGAATGCCATCTTATGTTTGTTAACCAGTTTGATGATTACTTTTTTCATCCTCCCATTCAACAACTTAGCTATAATTTTGTACATCCCACCTATCATACATATGGGTCTAAAGTGCCTGCGCTCAACTGCCTTTGTTTTCTTGGGGATAAATGCTTCTCACAACTGCTCTTTCCACACCTCCGGATATCTAGTGCCAAATTGTTGCCCCTTTCCTTATTTTTTTGATAATAGAGTTGGCTATCTTTGTGGCATCAATTGTACAAGTTCGTGTAGAGGACTGGACGAGTGGAATGAGGGAAAGCGGCTCGATCGACAAAAAAGAAAAGTAGCTTCCCTAGAACCTGGCAAAGTCATTATCTATGAATTCTCGAGCAATCTCAACCAACATATGCGATTCATTCTCATAAAGATTATAACACAAGAAGACTTCTTATCGCTAAACGAAAAGGAAACAAAAGATGAAACATAAATCATGGATCAACTAAGCCCTCTCGGGGACTTTCTTAAAGAGGAACCTCGTGTAAATACCATGGAATAAGGTTTGATCCTATTCATGGAGATTCCATAACTATTCCAAGAATGGAAAGTTCGACACATTGGTATTTTTTTGGAAATTGGAAGCCACTTATTCATGATCTGGTATGTACAAAATGAAAACTTCATTCTCGATTCTATGAGATTTTTTATGAAAGCCTTTCATTTGCTTCTCTTTGATGGAAGTTTGATTTCCCCATAATATTATCCTAATTTTTGGTGCCAGGTATAAAGGGATAGACAGTCTAAGAAATTGTCAGAAAAGAACCCATACCTATCACTTTTGGAAGGTTTAGAACCTTCGATTCATCCGACTCAAGGAGAAAAAGAGAACAAGATTAGGTTTTGGGGGGGTGGGGGTGGGGAGGGGGTTGCCTCTGCCTTCCTCTTTACCTAAGCCATGATGCTCATGGACAACTTATCTCTAATTGGATTTCCTGGTGCATTATTCATTGCACTTATTTTAAAGCAGTGTGCGTCATCTGGGGTGATAAAAAAGAACCATACTTTGTCGACAGTGTCCCTGTCCCTTAATCATTAGGCTACCCTCAGATTCTTCTCTCCAGATATGTTTGAGGTGGGTGGGAAGGATAGAAGCAAATTATCCCTATATTCCTTGTCGTTCTAATCTTGACATAGTGCCAACAGACCTATTCTTTGACTCTCCTATAGTGTATATTATAATCTCTCCATCTTCCTACTAGGATAGATATTCTAACAACAAACTACCTAACTTAGCTAGTTGGCAGCTCCGCATCATGAACTGCATTGGAAAGGGCATCTGATCTCTCGTTTATGGGCAAGCCACACATGTGGCATTCAAGCTCTTCTTAAAGACCTGGTGATCATGGAAGTGTCTGATGGTGTTCAGGATATCTACCTTGAGCATCTCCAGGCAGCTCCGGTAAAAGCTCATAGGAAAAGCATCAGCGCTAGGGGCCTTGTCACTTGCACACATTTTGATCCCTTCTACCACCTCTTCTTCCTCAAATAGTCTTTGTAGCCAATCCTTCTCCTCCAAGCTGATGTTTTCAGTGCCTTGTAAGTTGAGACCAGGCCTCTGGTGCTCAATTTCTCTGTATAGCTTCTGATAGAAATTAGTGATCTCTTCTTTGATCTCATCAGTATCATTCACCTCCCTGCGATTTACTTCCAATTTTCCAATTAATTTAATCTTTTGTGTGCTGTGGCCATCCTATGGAAGTACTTGGTTTCTTGTCCGCCCTTTGAGCCATTGAATTCTTGACCTTTGTCTCCAAGCTATCTCCTCATTTTTGGAGACATCATCAAACTCCATAGGTAGATGAACCTTTTGTAGGGATTCATCCTCAGTTAATGTTATCTGCTCCTTTATCTTTTCCAGACTAACAATTTGTTCTCATGAGCCCATTCTTTTAACTTCCCTTTCAGTAACTTCAATTTGGAAGCTAAGATAAAAGAGGGGGTCCCATTTGTTGAGGAGCACCACTACTCCTTCACTTTCTCCTTGAAACCTTCTACTTGCATCTACCATTGTTCAAACTTGAAATAAAATTTCTTCAAGTTTAGCTCCCTGCAAGTTAGCATCACTGGATTGTTGTTAGACTCCAGTCTTGGTAGAATTCTTTGTCGAATTTGTTAGTAAGTTTCGTCCCAATGATGAGAGTAAAGAAATCTGTCCAATCTGGAGGAAGCCAAATGATTTTCACCCTTCTCCAGGTATACAATCCTCCAAATAAAGGAGGGTCAATTAACTCTTTTTCATTTATGTAGCCTCTGAATTCAGACGTAGCCCCTGTTAACCTCTGTCCAGTTGATCTTTTCGATATCTTGTCACATAGAATTCCCCACAGAATATCCAAAGACCTGTGCATTTGTTCTTTGGATTGGTCATATCCCTCCACAATTCCCTTTTGATAACTTTGTTACAGTCAACATAAATTGAACTTAGGAACCAACTTAAGTTCATATTAATGCGTTCGAATCTCTGGGTAATCGCCTGTCCAGAAACCTCCACCAGTTCACCCTTCCACTTTCTCCTATCCTATAAAACTGCTATGCCCCCCTTCTCCCCTCAGCCTCTAGGTGTAATTCTCCCAGCCATTTGTTGAATCATAATTGTTTGATCAACTTTGTATCTTTTGCCAGTTTTGTTTCCACCGAGATGTATATATCTGCACCCCACTGTTGAAGAAGACTCCTAATTATTCTTCTTTTATTCTCATTGTTACCCCCAACATTCCATGTCACAACTTTAATCATTGACGACTTGAAGTTATTATTCTCCCCCTACTTCTCGGTTCTCCTTCTTTAAAGTTCACATTAAAAGCCAAATTCCTCACCTCCTTTGGGATGTCATTGGGATTGTTGTCGTTCTTGTTTTTCTCCATTATTTCATTGATTTTTGAACTGTTTTTTTGCTGGCCCTTGGGGATTTCTCACTTATAAAATAAATAAATTGTGTTAACTTTGGATCATTTAACACAACACAATACAACAACAACAACAACATTACCCCAATGCCTCAAAGGCTCCCGCCCATTGCGGGGTAGGGGGGTCGGATGTACGCAGAGCGCCACTGTTTCCAGATGACCCATGATGAGTGTCGAAAGTTGCATTGACTAACTGCTACTTCACAATTGAAAGAAGCGTAGACAACTTAAAGAGCCATTTTGCTTTATTCCATCATTTAACACAACACAATATTAAACATAATTAGTTAACCAAAAATGCATTCTTGTGAAAATTTTATCTTGAGTGTGAGTTATTTTTCTATGTTAGAAATTATTAATTGTTTTATATATTATGTTTTAAATATAGATCGATACAGCTGATATCTACTAGTTGGGGTAGCTTGAGTCTTGTTAAAACCTACCCTCTAGAACCTTTTTCACCAGTGCCAGACACTTGCATATGAACCCATTGCATCTAGATTTGTAACCATGTCAGACACTTGCATACGTATTCTTTGCATGATTGCTCTTATATTAGTGTAAATAATGTCATATTAGTGATTCATCCTAAAAAGGAAAAGCAATTATGTTACAGACCGCTTGCACTCTATTTTTGAAGATCAGACACTAATGTTCTTCCTCGGAAAATTGTACCAAGTTTCTATATAAAGGTAGACCACACAAGCTGTGAAGTCACCGGAGACTCTGTGAATTACAGTTAGAGTTCCTAGTTCTAAGCCTTTCTACATGTAATCTAGAACATCAAAAATAGACTCTTTCTATGTATTCTTGTTTATACCAAAATTATAAAGGTCTAAATGGTTACCCTTCGTGTTGGCACGGTGGTTTGGGCTTGAGATTTCCATGTTGGAGGTTTCAAGTTCGAAACTCCTCACTAGCTAAAGTAACTGGTTTGCCTTCTGGGTCGATCTTGTCTCATCGGGCTTGCCTAGTGCGGGTTACCTCTCCTTTGTGGTTTGTGGGCTATTGCATGGGAGCGGGGGTTTACCTTTTGTGCACCCAAATGGTAGCGGCTGCACGTTCTTTGTCATTACAAAAAATAAAAAATAAAAATAAAGTTCTAAACGGTTGATCCACAACTTCTGTATAGTACTTTTGTCTTCAAACATCTCTGATTTCTTTCTGTTCACCAAATGTAAGCTGGGACGCTCTTCCATCTCTCTTTTTGACTTCTTTGATCACCGAAATACCTGCTTTATGTGAAGAGATGAGGTAT
This sequence comes from Solanum ossicruentum, assembly GCA_025774065.1. Classification (NCBI taxonomy): domain Eukaryota; kingdom Viridiplantae; phylum Streptophyta; class Magnoliopsida; order Solanales; family Solanaceae; genus Solanum; species Solanum ossicruentum. Next base: position 3,480 of record JAOTQR010077548.1, on the reverse strand, counting down.
TACTGATTCATTTGATGAAAAGGGAGATAAAAGTCTTCCTTGTATGCTTTTTTTGTGTCATTTCTTTTTCTTTTTTCCTGTCATTTATCATTTGATCAAGTTGATTTTATCTAGACTATTGAAATAACCTTTTCTTTTTGCTACTACTTACATTCACTTACAGGGAATGCTTACTGATCGATCCAAAGGAGCATCCAATGTTATTTGCAGAGCCTTGTTCAAACACTCAGCAGCAGAGGGAAAAGTGAGCAATGCAATCTGTCTTTTAGCAGTCTTATTACTTCACATTAGATTATGTCATTTATCTTTTGGGGATTGTATTACAATTAGGTACATGATTTCAAGCTTTATTATTCCTGAATATGCAGCCTTTTCTGCCTATTTTTGCGTCTTATGTTAATTCTGTTTTATAGGAGAACACAGTTTTATTAGGAGGATAAGTAAGATGAAAGCACATCCTTAAGTAAACTTTACTATTTATCAATCCTGTAGGTCCATATGTCTTTTCTATTTCAAAGGGGCAAAGTATAAGCATTCTAACACCTTCCTTTTATATTTGAATCATTAACACCAAAAGTTTGTTAGTATATGTAATGCGAAAGCAATATATATCCAATAAAGCTAAGTAATAAGGTGATGCATACTTATACAGTTAATGAATGCTAAAGTGCTATTGTGATGAATGATGTAGCACTAGAAATGGAGTAGGGTGAAAGAGAAGGGCAAAATATGAGAAAATAGACGTGAAGGAGAACAGAGAGTTGAATAAAACAGAAAGAGAGGAAGAAGAATCCACAAAAGAGAGATTATACAAGCAGTTCATCTGTAAAATCTCTTTTGACTGGAGCAATTCTTGTGTCCACGCTTGAGCAATTTGGACCTCTCAAAATAGTTCTCTTAGCTATCTACCCAATTAAAAAACAAATCTTGGTCAAGTTTCCATCACATTTATGTCCGTCCGCCTTTACTTTTTCTGTAAGGTCATTGTGGTCTTCATAGGTGGTGGATTTCTCACATAAGATGTCACTTGTTAGGGTGTTGCCTGGAATTCATATTCATGATGGTCTGCTAACTGAGGATTGTCAACTACTGATTGATTTACTGATCAATTGTTCGTTTGCCACAGAATGGATCCCAAGTGTCAATGTAATTATAAAAGCCTTACCTTTTTTGAAATATCTTCTGAAGTCAGTCGAGTCCAAGGATTACTTTCCTGAACACGAAATGTCTACTGTGAAAGAAATTGTCTATCATGAACTGAAAATAGAGGAAAGTTATTATTCAAAGCTAAAGTTGAAGCTTACTATCGGGGGAACACTATCATTCAGATCTTGCCTCAAGGCAGTCTGGTGCTTGCATTATCATGTCATCTATATGCAGAATGAAAATTACAGTGGACTGATGATCATCTATTTAACAGGGTTGCAGAGATAATGTTTGAAAAATACCAAGTTCCAGCATTGTTTCTGGCCAAAAATGCTGTAAGTGCCTTTACCCACATTGAATCTTTGATTTTTAGCGTCTTAAACATAAACTTCGCTATTTAGTACTGAAACTTTCACTTTTACCTGATTCAAGAATAAAGAAAAAAATAAAAATAAAAGAAAGCTGTAGCTTCTTAATGTGACAAGATCATTCCGCTCTAGTTGTTAATTTTCTCATGGTACTGTTAATGCTAGGTTCTCACATCTTTCGCATCAGGACGTGCAACTTCTTTGGTTGTTGACAGGTAGGATGTTATGTTCTACTTACTGGTTATTCTTTTTAATGACTTCTTTGACTTGTCAATAATAAAGTTTTTTTATTGAGATAGCTCATCTCGTAATATCATCTGCATTATCGCTTTGTACCTTCCCTTCAAGCGGGATTGGATAAATTGGAGAGACTTCATGACTTCTGGTGCATGGTGGCATCTTCATCTCAGTTTCTTTTCTTCTTGAATATTTAAGTTTCTATACATTTACATGCATAGCCGTCTAAATTTGATTCATAACTGTATGATGATTGATGAGTGAATGGTGAAAATGAGAGGTTTTCAAGTAGGCTAGCATCTTATCCGTTAAGAATTATGTTTGAAAATATGGAGATGTGATAGTCAATCTTTGCAGTCAATATTAATTATTAAGAATATGCTATAATGTGAATTATAGAAATGCTATAATTCTCTAGCTTTAGTTTAGGTGGATACTGTTCTGTATTGTTATTCTCTTTGAATCTCCACTATTTACTCCGTACACCCGTAATACTCTTCCATTTCAGTCTTCTTTATTTAATTCTAGTATGTGATGTCTTTTGTTTTTTGAGAAAGTAGCAGTTTTGTATATTTAAGCAAAATAACACTTAGGTTGTGCTGAAACCATACTTCCAATGGGAAAAAAGGAACAAAAACCTAGATATTTATGATTGAAGCAGTATCTTCTATGTAGTTCTCTTTACACCAAAAGCAAAAAAGTCTAATGCAGTTCTACTTGGTCCGTTGTACTGAGTTGCAACTATCTTCAAAATGTCTGGAATTCCTCCTTCCAAATTGTCCACCATATACAACCTGGGATAATACTCCATGTCTCTCTCTGAGTTCCTGCTTTTGTCTCTTCCCAGCCAAACAAGACTTCAATTATTTTCTGAGACTAATGGAAATCGTCCATAGCATGTCTGCTATCCTGCATTTTAGGAACAGATGCTGACTGTCTCTTCTTCTTCGGAGAAATCTCTCCTCTACTAAGGTTGTCTTTAGTCATAACTGCTTCCTCAGCTAATAGCCAGGTAAAATATGCAACCTTAAAAGGTACCTTCACTTTCCAAAATGTGCTTCTATGGCCAATTGATCATTTGTTGGTTATCCTGTTTCAACAACTTGTGTGTTGAGCTTACCCTAAAGAGTCTTTTAGGGGTCATTTAGTTTGAATACAAGTTATAATTGGATAAGTTATGTTGGGATTAGTAATGATGAGATAAGTTATACTGAGATTATTTCCTATTGAGTGTTTAGTTTGTTGCATCAATCTTAAGAATGTATTGTTTGCTTACAAAAATACCTTTCACTTTATTAGTTTTTTATGTATTTTGTTTGCTAGCTTTAGTTATTCGGTTATTCATTTTTAAAATAAATCTTTCATCTTATTTAGCTTAAATATTTTTATGTATGCATTTCCATGATAATACCATATGCATTTACAATAAAACTTTTTTCTTATTTAATTTAAAAATAGAACTTTCATTTGAAAGTTTGTTAAAATAAAAAAGATCTATGAAAAATTAAAATATAAAAACCATAAGAATTAGTCAATAAAAATTATATTATATAATGTAATTTTTTAATAGAAAAATATGAAGAGGTGTTACAAAAATAAGGAGGGAAGGTTGTGAATGTTATTGTTAGAATAGTGTTAGAATAGTGTTGTAATACGCTTGTACTACATTGTACTCACTTGTACTACATAGTGTAGGTTAGTTTCCTATAAATAGGATCTTGTACTTATG
>JAOTQR010077547.1:0-12073 GCA_025774065.1 Solanum ossicruentum | reverse complement strand
GCCATCAAACCAAGCATTTCCTTGACCGACTAACTCCTCCATGCCACTTAGGGGACCCAATATACCAAGCTTGAAGCGTCAAATAATCGAAAACCTGAAAAAATCAAAAAAAATTTCCTTTTACTTTAGCAACCCGAGAGAGGTTGCTTACTCTCTTCTCTTATTTTTTTTTGGCTAAGTATGAAACTCTTCTTTGCACATAAGATGAAGACATATATATATATATAGGCAAAATATCTTCACTTGCACCAATCAAAACAAACCACAACATATGACCCCACAACAATTAAATCTTAAGGACTACACTTAGAGGAAAATTTATATTTGGTCCCAAACTTTACCAAATTGAACCAATTAAGGACTTACGGGTTCTAACAGGCTAGGCCTAATAAATCCCTTCTCCAACAAGTCCCTAAACTATTCCTTCAACTCCACCGGGGCCATATGGTAAGGGGGAATAGAAATGGGTTGAGTATTGGGGAAGGAGATATATACCAAAATCTATTTCCCTTTTGGGAGGAACACTGGGAAGGTCATTTGGAAAGACATTAAGGAACTCATTTACAACCAAAATTGACTCTATGGGAAGGACTATAGGCTCCACATCCCTAATCCTCACAAGATGGTAAAGATACCCCTTAGATATTAACTTCCAAGCTTTAAATACAAGAGATGAACCTACCCTTGAATACCACATCATGACTCTCTCACTCAAGGATGGGTTCATTTGGGAATTGGAACTTGACCCAATGGGTTCTACAATTAATAGAGGCATAATATGCATGCAACCAATCCATCCCAAGAATGATATCAAAATCAACCATATCTAACTCAACAAGATCACAAGGAAACATTTTATGTAAGATGGAAATAGGACAATTTCTATTGAGCTTCCAAACACAATAGACACACCAATAGGAGTAGATACCTCATATGACTCACACAACAACTCAGGGTCAACATGAAACTTTTTGGCAACAAAGGGGATAACAAAAGAAAGAGTGGCTCCTAGATTAATCAATGTATTCACATCAAAACCAAAGATTTTCAACATATAGATGATGACATTGGGCACTTTAACACCCCCTTGCCTCCCATGTAAAACATAAAATCGATTGTGCCTTGGGGAACCACCTCGTTGACCACCTCTCCCAAAAGAAATCACATTAGCACCTTCTGGATGAACCTCCTTACCCTTGTTGAGATTTTGAGGGCAATTCATCACCTTATGCCCAACCTCCCCACAACCATAACAAGCATTTGTGTCCCTCAATCATGGGCCATTATGGCCCCTGCCATATTTTGGACACCCACTATTAGGAACAACATCTCCAACACCTCAGGCATATGGAAAATCATTGGCGACCCTCTCATGAGAAGACCCTTGGCCTTGATGGAACCGGCCACCCTTTTGGAACTTCCCCTCAAAATGGGCCCTCTTGGCCTCATGACCCCTCCTCTTCTTCAATTTCACATCCTCCATTTATTCGGCATAGGTCATCAAACGCGACAAGTTCATGTCACTAATCAACATATCAGACCGACACTCCTCACTAACCAAATCAGAAACACCCATCACAAATTTGTTCATCCTAGATCTTGAGTCGGCCTCCATATATGGAGCATATTTTGAAAGTTAGTTGAACTTGAGGGAATACTCCCTCACACTCAGAGACCCTTGTCTAAAATTTATAAATTCCACCAATTTTGCTTCCCTAAGTTCAAGATGGAAGAATCGATTAAGGAAGGCCACCTTGAACTCCTCCCAAAGTACCACATGTTGACTCCCTTTTCCTCCTTCCATTGATTGTACCATATTTGCGCTACCCCTTTGAGTTGGTAGGCCACCAACTCTGCCTTACCCTCCAACCTCACACCTATGATAGCCAAGACCTCATCAATGAATTCTTGAGGGTCCTCACTCACCTTTGACCCATAGAATTTTGGGGGGATTCATTCTAATGAAGTCTCTCACCCGAGATGCCAGTGTAGAAGCATGAGGGGCTTGGGCTCCTTAGTTGGCTTGATTAGCCATAACTTGTGCAAGCAAAGTAAGAGCGTCCCGAAGCTCTCCATTAGTTGGTTGCTCCTCAGGTGTGCAGGCTCTTCTCCCTATCGTGTTAGGCATAATTTAGCATAGCAAAGGACAATTGTTAGGGGGGGAAACCTTACCTCAACTTCTATAGCACAACATGGAGTAAGAAGAAGGGAAACATTTCCTAAACGCCTCATAGCCTCTAGCTCATAGTTGTGGTGCACAACACAACCATGAACAAGACACTAATCGGCGAGGTGTGTTGGACTCCGAGGATTTAATAACCTAGTGCTCTAAAACAAAATTTGTCATGACCAAGCCTAGGGCCTAGATGTGACACGACACAAAAGGAACATGAAGGGACCCCAAGCAAGCCTCTTAGCATATCATTACGCATCCTTGGTTGCGGAAGCAATAAAATAGCAGCATAAGAGTAGAAATAGGGATAACCGGGGCTAAGTGAAAACATTCATATCAAAACCACAAGAGTCAAGAGAGAGTCAAAACTCATAATGTTTCACATTACATGTCCAACAATACCTCTAATACATAAAAGAAAAGCAACTGGGCTCACCCTCATAGTCAACATTTACATAAAAGAAAGGTAGTTCTAGAACATAGTAAGAGATCATAAGCAACATCGCCGAAATGGAGGACTTACCAACAAGCTTGAGTGGAAGCGTACTAGCCACGTGGATGAAGATGCTCAATCGGGGCTTTGGTTCCTACATAGTGACATCATATAGGCATAGAGTATACGTTAGTAAGTTTAAATACACTAAGTATGTAGGTTATAATACAACAAGAGGTAAGTATATAATCAAAATGCATATCATAGGTAATAAATAGACTTATAGCAATATGGCATGTATGAATGATACTTGAAGTAAAATTATGCTTATATAGAACATAATCCATATGCAAAGAGTGACCACTTTAGTGCAATCCAAGGCCTACCACCTCTTTGGAGAGGCGCATGAAGTACAAATCCCCCAACAAGGTTGATAATGTACAAACCCTTCAACAAGGTTATCAAGGTACAAACTCCCCGACAAGGTTGCAGAGCGAGGCGATTGATGTACAAACCCCTCGATAAGGTTACCTGAGCCTACAACCTCCCGATTGAGGCTTGGTTATCTCTAACACTATATAGATAATATCATATAGATACACTCCTTTCATCATCATATACATACATTCCTTTCATCATCATATACATTCCTTTCATCATCATATAATCATTCATCTCATAAGACATGCATTCGACCTTCAATTCCTCAAGAAATCATCACCGGACATTTTATCAAACACTTGGTTAGTGCGTAGTGCTAGTGTAAAACCATGTAATTCAAGAGTAAAAGCATGCAAGAAAATTAATTGTAAAATAATTAATAGATACTTGGTAATACCCTTGAGCAATACACATCAAAACACTTTATCAAATCCCACAATAGATTTTAGATTAATAGCTCCAAACATGCTAAAACAGTCACAAATTTCATGAAGCCTCAACATAGTATGCAGTGAAATTCATAGCACATAAGACCCATGAGTAAATCAACTTTAAATCATGCAATTTAGGGTAAAAGGAAGCTTGGGTATTATGAGTGAAAGGAACCCATGTAAGAAACCCTTATACCATAGCTTTAGAGATTAGCTTGATGAAGATTAGAGATGGAGACTTGAAAATTGAATGAGAATCTTGAGATCTAAATGAGTTTTGAGACTTGGGTTTAGGAGTAAAATATTTGGCTAAGTGTTTGAATGAGTATTGGGCAAAGTTTTGAATGATATGAGGGTAAAATATGGCTAAGTATAGGTATTTTCACATTTGGGAACACTTAGTCCCATGATTCAAAAGCCTTAGACTGGACTTGAAATACTGCCAACAAAATGTACTGTGGCGCGTCGCGCTAGGGGCGCGAAAACCTCTCCAGAAATCGAGTTTTAAAAAATGAAATTGTGATTCATTTGCTCTAAATTTGGGGTTAGACCCATTTTCTACTCAATTTGACCCCCTGAACAAGAATATGAAGTCACATTTTTTATATCAAGCACAAATTTTGAGATGTATAGAAATTACGATTTTGAGCACTTTCGAGGCACATTTTCGGGAATTTTTAAAGTCATTTTAGTCTCTTTTTCTAAAACAACAATGAAACCTTAGTGTCTCCCTCGACATGAAGGAGTAAGAAAAAAAATTGTTGATCTTTGATTGTTGTTTCTTTAAGAGAAAAGTGGAAGAGGAAGGTAAGTTTATGAATTTAATTTGTAAGCTTTTCAGAACTGTAGAATAGAGTTTAAGAGTTTAAGAAATATTGGATTAGAGAAATAGAGAAATTTTTTTGATTTCATGAATAGAAAGAGAGTGCAGAATTCTTGAATTGTAAACTCTAATAGTTTAACATATAGGATATAAAGGAGAAAAAAAAGTATATATGTAGTATATTATGTTGGTTTATTACAAGGTGAAATTAATTGAAAAAGAGTTATTTTTGTGAAATCAAAGCACTGGTTAGGCATTTGGACAACTTTTGAGCCTTTTCTCGAAAGGTTGAGGGTTCAGTATTAAAGTATGAATTAGCCTAAACGAAGATATTAATACACGACCAATATGATGTGGTTATAGAATGATTGAAGGAGGCTTTACGGATGTGGTTGAGATGACAAGTTTGTTACTTCTACACAAGTACTATGAGTAGTAATCTTAACCCAATTTGTATTTTATAAGTTTCATGATTTTTATATGATTTATAAAGTGAATTGTTACCGAATGATTTGAATTTACATATGGGACAAGTCCTTAACTTGATTTGATACCGAAATAACTATTTGAGATGATCTTATTTTTACAAGACAAGTATATTGATAATTGAGATTATTACCATTATTTCAATGATTGTGGGTTTTCACTTGAGATATAAGTACTTTTACATGTGCTTTTATTAAGTTGACATGATATGATTATAAGATTTACATGCCTTATACTACTTGAAAAAGTTTATATAGTTTATAAAGAAAAGTTTTCAATAGAGTAGACCTTGATATTTTACTGAGTTTGATATGAAAGTGTTTTACTGAATTTATTTGCAAATAGTCAAGTTGATTTTACTTAAGTAGATAAAGAAGATTGATTATGGTTATCATATGTTGAAAAGAGTATTTGTTACATGATTTTGATTATCAAACTAGCATATTTTTTGACTTGTTCCTCATTAAAACAGTTGTGGTTAAGCATTATTACTCACTGAGCCAACGTCTCACTCCTTGCTTTTTTTTAGAGAGAATACAGGTGATACCGGTGAGAATTTCGTTGGTTAGATCTAGTAAGTCAATTCCATGGTGAGCCTCACACTTGTTCGTGTGAGAAATGAGTTATCTATTGTTATGGACCTTTCTTGAATTCCTAGAGTCACTTCAAGTTATTCTCTTCATAAGAGTCATGAGAATTCTTTCATATTGTAGCCATGTGATTAGTTTTAGATTTCTTTTCGTATTTAGAGATGTATTAGTATTATGGTGTGGTGATTAGATTGTTGATGAATGTCATGGCTTAATTGAGAGATACTCTTAGTGTGTTGTTGAACTTTGAGACAAGTTAAAATTTGGATAGGCCCAAAAACAAAGAAAACTCTGCCTAATTTTGTGCAGAATCTTAGTAAGAGTTGCTTTGAAATTCTTTCCCTTAGCATGATCCTAAATTGGATCGGGGGTTGGGCGGGTAGGTTAATTTTGCCACCCCTACACTAGAGCTACCTCATGGATGGCTCAACAACTCTCCTTTATGGTTTATTATCTATAATAATGAAAAGTGAAAGAAAATCAATAAGAGTAGTCAAATAACTCTCCAGATGACATGTGAAGAATAAAGTAATATAAAAATAACTTTAAGGAAGTTCTAGCTCTTTCAAATTCTAATATCTTTCACCTTCAACTACCCAATTCGTTTATTGCCTCTCAAAATATTGTGGCAACGCTTCTACAACTTGCGAAGATTTACACCTTTTTAGAAAAACAACAATAGCTGCATGAAAACTATATCAAGATAAACATGTGACACATATTTTGTGTGATAAAGTACCTTAACAACAATATATTTGAACAAATTCATATCTATGATTAGTTAATCAGGTTAATAGAATGTAGCATGTACATTGGAATTATAAGGAAGAAGCAAAATTGTTACAATTGTGGCCTTCTCTGTTGTGCACATGGTGCAGCAAAGGAATCATTAATGCCTCTATGGCCCCTTACAAGAGCAAAGCTTTTTGGGTATATGGCATGTTTTCTTGGTCATGTGTTTCAGAAGTGCATTACTTTTAGAGGATCTTGCACGCACCCATAAATATTATTAAATAGTTCAAGAAAAACAGATTTCAGCTATGCTAAATTTAACTACTGTGGTTCCGCCATTAAAAAATTGGTGTTGTCAAATCTTGAAGATAGTAGTATTACTCTGTTCTATCTTTCCAAAGTTGTCGCCCAATAATATTTGTGTTAAGTTCTCATCTAACAACATTATGACATTTCCCAATGTGATTAACTTGCCCTTAAGGAGGACCTCTGGCATATCTATTTTCATGAAAAGTACAGAAAGATGTACTAATTTATGTATAATATATTTACTAAAGGAACAAAGATACATACATTACAAAGTTTTCTATAGTCCTTCAAGAGTTGCTTGGCATGAGCCTTTTCGGCCATGTCTAAGGTTCAAAATGTAAGGAAACTACAGGATGATGGTTGGAGCATCACTTAAAATTTTGACCGTCGAAAAATGCAACCACATGAAAATATAAGATATTTTGGATAAATACCAAGAAAATAAATTAGAAAAGAAAAATGATGAAATGACCCCCAAAAAAGTGCTTGAAAATGTGTCTCGAAAGTTCCGATAATCGCAATTTCTATATATCTCAAAATTCATGGTTGATATCAAAAATTCGATTTTATATTCTTGATCATAGGGAAAATTGAGTGGGGCATGGGTCTAACCCCGATTATAGAGCAACTGTAGTGAAATTTTATTTTCTCAAGTTTGCGCAAAGTAGTGGCGATCCGCGATGGTATTGCAATGCGCAGCCATCGTGGACCAGTGTAAAATTTACCTCCGCAATAGGTCTACATCACGAACCAGAAGCAAATCTCTGTATTTTGTTGCCAGTGATTTTTTATTTCTGTCCAAGGCTTTTGGTTCTTGGGCCGAAGTCTTTCCATGCGTGAAAATACCTATACTTAGCCATATTTTACCTTCATATCATACAAGGCATTCTCCAATACTTTCTCAAACACTTAGATAAATATTTAACCCCAAATTTCAAGTCCCAAAACACATCTGGATCGTAAGGACTTCACTCAAGCTTTAACTCTCCGTTTCCAATCTTCATCAAGGATTTTCCAAAGTCAAGGTATATGGGTTTCAACCATTAGGTCCTTTCACCCATGGTGCCTAAACTTCCTTTTTACCTAAATCTCATGTTTTAAGTTGATCTACTTATCGGTTTTACTTACTATGAATTTGACTATGAACTATTTTGGGGTTTTATAAAAGTGTGATTGTTCAAGCATGTTTTGAGCTATGAATCTTGGATCTATCTTGAGATTTGATCAAGGATTTTGTTGTATATTGCATGATGGTATTACCAAGTATTGGTGGGTGGTTTTACATTGGATTTTCTTGCATGATTTTACTCTTGAATTGCATGGTTTTAAACTAGCATTACACACCCGCCAAGTGTTTGATAAAATATCCGATTATGGATTCTTGAGTTGTAGAAGGTCTAAAGTATGACTTATGATTTGAATGACTTTATGATGATGAAAGGAATATATATATGTGTCACTTTCCTCTATAGTATTGTGAGTTGACCAAGCCTCGCTTGGGGGGTCGTAGGCCTGGGTAATGACATTGAGGGGTTGGTACCTCGATTGCCTTGCTCGGGAGGTAGTAGGCCTGGGTAACTACATTAAAGGGTTGGCACCTTGATTGCCTTGCTTGGGAGGTAGTAGGCCCATGCTACCATGATTAGGGGGGTATTACCTTAATAACCACATTGAGGGGTTTATACCTCGATCGGGAGGTAGTAGGCCCGTGTTACCGTGTTGGGGGTTTAACGTGTACCTCAATCACCTCTCCAAGGGGGTGGTAGGCCTTGGATATTCTATATTAATGGTCACTTCTTACACACATATTATGTTCTGTGTAAGCATGATTTACTCTCAGCATCATCCATGCATGTTACATTGTTATATGCTTATTCATTGCCTATGTTTATGCATTTCAATTATATTGCTTATCTCTTGTTGCATTGCATCCAACATACTTAGTACATTTAAATGTAATAATACATACTCTATGCCTACATGATGTTACCATATAGAAATTGAGCCCCGCTTGATCCTCCTCCTCCTCCATGTGGCTAGTACAATCTCTCTCAAGTTAGTTGGTGAGTCCTAAACTCCGAGGATAATGTCTTTGCTCTTATGCTATGCTGAGACTCTCTTTCCTTTATTTGTAAGCTTTGTCTATGAGGGTGAGCCCGGTTGCTTGTCTTAGCCCCTCCCCCCCCAAATTCTATATGTAGAGGTATTGTTGGACAAGTTATGTAAGGATGCTATGTGTTTGCCTCTCTCTTGACTCTTTAATGTTTTATGATATGGAAAAGTTCCCTTTAGTCCCTTATCCTTGCTTTATACTCTTGTTGTTATTTTATTCTTTCGCGACTAATGATGTGTAATGATATGTTAAAAGGCTTGCTTGGGGTCCCTTCGGGTTCCCCATGTGCCGTATCACATCTAGCCTAGGCTTGGGTCGTGAAAAAATTGGTATTAGAGTACTAGGTTGTTAATAGTCCTCGTCATCCAACATATCGCTTAGTCTTATTTATGGCTGTGTTGTGAACCACAACTATGAGTAAGAGGCTATGAGTCGTTTTAGGAAATGTTTCCCTTCTTCTTGATCTATGTCGTGCTAGATCATGCCTAATACAAGAGGAAGAAGAGCCCGCACACCTGAGGAATAACCGGCTCATGGTGAGCTCCGGGATGCTCTCACTTTTCTAGCTCAAGTTATGGCTAACCAAGCCAACCAAGGGGCCCAAGCCCCTCATGCTCCTACTCCGGCATCTCGGGTGAGGGGCCTTATGAGGATGAACCCACCGGAGTTCAATGGGTCTAAGGTGGGTGAGGACCCTCAAGAATTTATTGATGAGGTATACAAGGTGTTGGCTATCATAGCTGTGAGGTCGGAAGAGAAGACAGAGTTGGCAGCTTACCAACTCAAGGGGGTGGCCAAATATGATACACTCAATGGAAAGAGGAGAAGGGGAAAACAATGTGTTTCTATAGGAGGAGTTTAAGGTGGCTTTCCTTAACCGGTTCTTTCCTCTGGAGCTTAGAGAGGCCAAAATGGTGGAGTTCATGAATTTGAGCAAGGATCTATGAGTGTGATGAAGTATGCCCTCAAGTTAAACCAACTCTCAAAATATGTTCCACACTGGGTTGCCGACCCAAGGTCTAGAATGAACAAGTTCGTGATATGTGTATCCGACTTGGTGAGTGAGGAGTACTAGTCTGCTATTTTGATTAGTGTCATGGACTTGTCCTGCTTGATGATTTATGCCAAACAAATGGACGAGGAAAAGTTGAGGAAGAGAAGGGGTGATGAGGCCAAGAGGGCCTGTTTTGAGGGTAAGTTCCAAAGTCGCAAAGGTGGCCAGTTTCATCAAGGCCAAGTCTCTTCTCATGCTTCTAATAGGAGGTTTGCCAATAACATCCCAAGGGCTCAAGGTGATGGTGGTGTGGTTCCTAATGATGTGTGTCCAAAATGTTGTAGGGGTCATAGTGGCCCATGCTTGAGGAATTCTAATGCTTGTTATGGTTATGGGGAAGTGGGGCATAAGGTGATGGATTGTCCTTAAAATTTCAATAAGGGTAAGGATGTCCGTCCTCAAGGCCAGGATGCTAATGGTTCCTTTGGGTAGAGGAGGCCAACATGGTCGTTCCTCAAGGCACGATCGATTTTATGCTCTTCAATAAAGGCAAGGGGTTGATGAGGTTCTCGATGTCCTCACCGATATGTTAAAAGTCTTTGACTTTGATGTGTATGTATTGATAGACCCAGGTGCAACTCTTTCTTTTGTTACTCCTCTTATTACCAAAAAGTTTCATGTTAAGCCCGAATTGTGTGTGAGTCTTATGAAGTGTCTACTCCTATTGATGCATCTATTGTTGCTACAAAAGTCTATAAAAATTATCCCGTTTGTATCTTGCATAAAATATTGCCTTGTGATTTTGTTGAGTTGGACATGTTAGATTTTGACATTATTCTTGGGATGGATTGGTTGCATACATACTACGCCTCTATTGATTATAGAACCCGCAGGGTCAAATTCCAATTCCCAAATGAACTCATCCTTGAGTGGGAGAGTCATGATGTGGTGGTCAAGGGTAGTTTTATCTCTTGCATTAAAGCCCAAAAGTTAATCTCTAAAGGGTGTCTCTATCATCTTGTGAGGGTTAGGGATGTTGAGTCCAAAGTCCTTCCTGTAGAGTCGGTTCTAGTGGTAAGTGAGTTCCTTGATGTCTTTCCAAGTGACCTTCTTTATGTTCCTCTCGAAAGAGAAATAGACTTTGGTATAGACCTCCTTCCTGATACTCGACCTATTTCTATTCCCCCTTACCTTATGACCCCGGCGGAGTTAAATGAGTTGAAGGAGCAATTGAGGGATTTGTTGTAGAAGGGTTTTATTAGGCCTAGCAAATCACCTTGGGGTATACCAGTGTTGTTTGTGAAGAAGAAGGATGAGTTCTCTTCTATTGCTTCCCCCATGACTAAGTTGACTCAAAAGAAGGCTATGTTTGTGTGGACCTATGAGTGTGAAAGGAGTTCTAAACCTTGAGGGATAAGCTTGTCTCTACTCCTATCTTGTCTCTACCGGAAGGGTTGGAAGGGTTTGTTGTGTATTGTGATGCCTCTCGAGTTGGTTTGGGTTAATTTTTGATGCAAAATCATAAGGTGATAGCCTATGCTTCTATTAAACTCAATGTGCATGAAAAGAATTATCCTACTCATGATCTTTAATTGGCTAGTGTGGTTTTTGCTTTGAAAATTTGGCATCATAATTTGTATGGGGTGCATGTTGATGTGTTCATCGATCATAAGAGTCCAATATATGTTCACTCAAAAGGATCTCAATTTGAGATAACGAAGGTGGTTAGAACTTCTTAAGGATTATGATATGAGTGTACATTATCATCCCAGAAAGGCTAATGTTGTGGTGGATGCTTTGAGTAGGTTGTCTATGGGTAGCCTAGCCCATGTAGATGATGGGGGCAAAGATGTGGCTAGGGTGGTTCATCCGTTGGCTAAGTTAGGTTTGAAAAGGTTGATAATGGTGGTATTGTGGTTGTTGATGGCTCAAAACCTTCCTTTTTAATGAGGTAAGAGCAAAGCAAGATCTTGATCCCTCCTTGTTAGAATTCAAGGCCTTGGTGAAAGTGGGCAAGGTGGAGGTTTTCTCCTAGGGGGAGATTGTTCCCTTAGGTACGAAGGTATGTTGTGTGTGTCTTGTGTTGATGATTTGAGAAAGAGGATTCTTGATAAGGCTCATAATTCTTCATATTCCATTCACTCCGGTTCTTATAGAGATTTGTGGGATGTGGTTTGGTGGGGAGGTATGAAGAAAGACATTGGCAAATTTGTATTCGGTTGTCATAGTTACCAATAAGTCAAAGCCGAGCATCAAAGGTCTGGTGGCCTAACCCAAGATATAGAGATTCCTACTTGGAAGTGGGAAGAAATTAACATGCATTTTGTGGTTGGTTTACCTAAGAATAGGAAGGCTTTTCATTCTATTTGGGTTGTGATTGATAGGATGACAAACTCGACTTATTTTCTACCAGTTAAGACTACTTATGGGGCCAAAAACTATGCTAAATTGTACATTTATGAGTTGGTGAGATTGTCACACCCCTCCCTGGGGTCGTGACTTGTGCCCGATAGGGGCACGTAATCACCTACTAAATCGAATTTCTTCC
>JAOTQR010077545.1:0-12076 GCA_025774065.1 Solanum ossicruentum | reverse complement strand
AGGGGAGATGAAGGAGTGGGGCGGGCGGTGAAGGGTCTGGGGAAAGGGGAGGAAAATGAAGAAGAAGAAGGAGATGGGGAAGAAAAGAAGGGATTTTTGGGAAATTGGGGGCGCGTGTGGTACACGCGCCCGGGTTTAAATTTTTTTTTAAAAAAATTGAAATAATTGTTTAAAAATCAGGAAAACAAAAATAAGACTCGATTAAATTTGACACCGTGGAGGGTAAAAATTGGGTGTCAACACATATCATACAAGACATTCCCTAATACTCTTTTAAACACTTAGACAAATATTTCACTCAAAATTCAAGTGCCAAATCTTATTCCAGATCTTAAGGATTTCAATCAAGCTTCAAGTTCTCACCTCAATCTTCATTAAGGTATTCTCCAAAGTAAAGATATATGGGTTTCAATCATTGGGTCCTTTCAACCATGGTGCCCAAGCTTCCTTTTAACCTAAATTACATGTTTATTAGTTGATTTTACTTATTGGTCTTATGTTATGAATTTGACTATGAACTATGTTGGATTTTGTAAAAGTGTGTATGTTTATGCATATTTTGAGCCATGAATCTAAGATCTATGATGAGTTTTGATAAGGGGTTTCAATGTATTTTGCAATGTGGTATTACCAAGTGTTGGTGGGTTGATTTACTTCAAGATTCTTGCATGATTTTACTCTTAATTGCATGGTTTTACACTAGCATTACATTAACGACCCCAAAAAGTGCCTGAAAATGTGCCTCGAAAGTACCCTGAATCGTGATTTTCAGATATCTAAAAATGCTTTCGTTATTTCGAAAATTCGACTTCATATTCTTATTCAGGGGGTCAATTGAGTGGGAAATGGGTCTAACCCGAAATTTAGAGCAACCGTATCAAAATCCGAAAATCGTAAAAAAATGCTATTTAGGAGGGTCAACTTTGAAGGGGCATATCTCTTAGCACACAAAGAACTGGTTGGCCCATGACCTACTAAATTAAAGCCCTTTGAATTAGATTTTCAATGCACTTGATTTCACCTCATCCCAAGTTCGGATGAAGGATTTATGCCTATTTCGTAGAACTCGTTCGTGCAGAAAATGCATATTCTAGTGGGGTTTTCGCGTCACCTCCGCAACGCACCCCTGTTGTTTTTGGTGCTTATTTAAATTTTTTCGGTCCAAGACTTATAAATCTTGGGCCTAAGGGTTCTCACACTTGAAAATACATATACTTAGCCTTATTTCATCCTCATATCATCCTTAACATTCCCCAATATCCTCTCAAACACTTAGACTCATATTTCACCCTAAATTTAAGTCCCAAATCTCAAGACCAATCATAAGGATTTCTTTAAGAATTTCATTCAAGCTTCAAGTCTCCATCTTCAATCTCTTTCAAGGGTTCTCCAAAGCTAAGGTATGTGGCGTTGAATCATTGGATCCTTCCACCCATGTTACCTAGCCTCTTTTTTACTAATATTATATGATTTAAAGTTGATTTTATATGCGGGTCTTGTATATTAGAAATTTACTGCACAGTAATTTTAGTTCATGAAAGTATAGTTGTTTTAGCATGTTTTGAGCTTTAAATCTTGGATCTAATATAAGAATTGATAAGGGGTTTTGATGTGTATGTCTTGAGGGTGTTGTAAGGTGTTGATTGGTGGTTTTACAATAGATTTTCTTGCATGATTTCATCTCTAAATTGCATGATTTTTTACCCACATTTCAAACCCGTCAAGTGTTTGATAAAATGTCCAGCTAGGATTTCTTGAGGAATTGAACGTCCAATGTATGTCTTATGAGTTGAATGGTATTATGATGATTATATGATGATGAAATAATGATTGAATGATGATGAGATGATGGTATGCATATGAGTTATAATGATGAGAGGAAATGTAGGTATGTGATGACTTTATGATGATGAAAGCATGTTGTAGATATGTTGAGTTCATGAAAAGTATCTATGATGTTGCAAGTTGATTGCCTTGTTGAGGGGGTACCAAGCCTTAATCACCTTGTTGAGAGGGTGTCAAGTCTCAATCACCTTGACGAGGGGGTGCCAAGCCTCGGTTGCCTTGTTAAGGGGGTACCAAGCCTCAATCACCTTGTTGAGAGGGTGCCAAGTCTCAATCACCTTGTTGAGAGAGTGCCAAGTCTCAATCACCTTGACGAGGGGGTGTCAAGCCTCAGATGCCTTATTGAGGGGGCATGAAGCCTCAATCACCGTTCAAGGAATGGTGTGCCTTGGAGTTGGGATATAGTTACTTGGTCTATTCTTCACATATGATATCCTATATGAGCATGAGTTACTTAAGCATGTTTAACTTATGCATTGATCATACATGTCATATCGCTATACATTATGCCTATTACCTATCGTTATACATTTTGGATTATGATACTTATCTCTTGTTGCATTGCATCCCACATACTTAGTACATTCAAACGTACTAACGCATACTCTATGCCTACATGATGTTACCATGTTGGAACCAGAGCTCCTATTGATTCTTCTTGTGGCTAGACAGATTGTTCAAGTTAGCCTTTGGTGAGTCCTCTATTCTGGGGACAATGACTGTTCTCTTATATTGTGTTCTAAGACTATCTTTCTTTTATGTATGTATTAACTATGAGGGCGAGCCCAGTTGCTTGTCCTGGCCCCCGCTCTTATCTATGTATTTAGAGGTATTTGTTGGATAACTTATCTATCTATGATTTGAATTTAGACTCTTTATCTCTTGATGGTGATGTTTTGCAAGCTATCCCCTAGTACCTTGCCCCTTATTCTTATTTTATGCCTTTTTATATGCTTCCGCGATCAATGATGTCTAATGATAAGTTAAGAGGCTTGATTGGGGACCCTTCGGGCTCCCCATTCATCACGACACATCTAGGCCCTATTTTGGGTCGTGACATTACACACCCACCATGTGTTTGATAAAATGTTCAGTTTAAGGTACTTGAGCTATTGATGATCGATTGCATGTCCTATGACTTGTATGATTTTATGATGATGAAGGGATGGTATATATGTATTGATTTCATGAAAAGTATCTATAGTGTTGCAAGTTGACCATACCTAGTTGAGGGGTTCCTAGACCTCAATCACCATGGATGGCGGGATATGATCACCATCAACCAATTGAGGGGTTGATACCTCAATCACCATGGATGGTGGGGTGAGACCACCATCAACCAATTTAGGGGTTAATACCTCAATCACCATAAATAGCGGGGTAAGACCACTTTCAACCAATTGAGGGGTTGATACCTCAATAGCCTCTCCAAGGGATGGTAGGCCTTGGATATGATGGTCTCTTACTACACATGTAATATGTTCTATATAAGCATGTTTTACTTTAAGCATCACTCATGCATGCCATATTGCTATATGCTCATTTATTGCCTAATTATGCATTTCGATTATGTTTCTTATCTCTTGTTGTATTTCATCCTATATACTTAGTACATTCAAAAGTAATAACACATACTCTATGCTTACATGATATTACTATGTAGGAATCGGAGCTCCTCATGATCATCCTTATCCTCCTCGTGGCTAGTACAATCTCTACAAAGAATGTTGGTGAGTCATCAATTTTGGGGACAATGTCTTGATTTATGTTATGTATAAAGACTCCCTTTCCTTATTGTATGTTTTGATTACGAGGGTGACCTGGTTGCTTGTCTTGGCCCCCGCTAAGTTCTATGTTTAAAGGTGTTGTTGGACAAGTTATGTAACAATGTTACAAGTTTAACTCTCTTTGACTCCTTCAATGCTTTACGATATGAAAGATGTCCCTTAGCCCCATATTTCCTTTTCACCATCTCTTATTGTTGTTTTATTGCTCCCTCGATCAAAGATGTGTAATGATATAAGAGGCTTGATTGGGGTCCCTTCGGGTTCCCCATTGCCCGTGTCACGTCTAGGCCCTAGGCTTGGGTCATGACAAACTTTGTATCAATGCACTAGGTTATTAATGGTCCTCAACATCCAACACACCGCGTTGATTAGAGTCTTATTTATGGTTATATTATGCACCACAACTATGACTTAGAGGCTATGAGACGTTCTAGGAAATGTTTCCCTTCTTCTTACTCTATGTTATGCTATTGATGTTAAGTTTTCTCCCTAACGATTGTTTTTTGCTATGCTAGGTCATTCCTAACACAAGAGGAAGAAGAGCCCGCACACTCGAGGAACAACTGGCTCATGGTGAGCTTCGGGATGCTCACACTTTGCTAACTCAAGTCAACCAAGGGGCCGAAGCCCCTCATGCTCCTACTCTGGCATCTAGGATAAGAGATTTCATGAGAATGAACCCACCAGAGTTCAATAGCTCTAAGGTGGATGAGGACCCTCAAGAAAATATTGATGAGGTATACAAAGTATTGGCTATCATGAGTGTGAGGACGGAAGAGAAGGCAGAGTTGGTGATTTACACTAGCATTGCACACCCACCAAGTGTTTGATAAAATGTCCCATTAATGTATCTTGAGTTGTTAAAGGACTAATGCTTGGTATATGAGTTAAGTAACTTTATGATGATGAAAGGATGATATGTAGTTGTTGATTTCATGAAAAGCATCTATAGTGTTGTGAGCTGACCATAACCAATTGAGGGGTGATGCCTCAATCACCTCAGATGGGGGTGGTAAGCCAACAACTAATTGAGGGATTGATACCTCAATCACTTCCGATGGAGGATGGTTATGTCTGTCAACCACTTGAGGGGTTGATACCTCAATCACCTCAGATGGGGGTGGTAAGCCATCAACCAATTGAGGGATTGATACTTCAATCACTTTTCGCTGAGGGTGGTCATGTCCGTCAACCAATTGAGAGGTTGATACCTCAATCGCCTCGGATAGGGGTGGTAAGTCATCAACTAATTGAGGGGTTGATACCTCTATCATCTCCGATGAAGGGTGGTCATGTCCATCAACCAATTGAGGGGTTGATTCCTCAATCACTTCTAAGGGATAGTCTACCTTGGATTCTAAGTACTAAGTTGCTTGGTCTATGATGATGGTCTATTCCTATACATGTAATATGTTCTATAAATAAGTATGTTTACTTCAAGTATCATTCATGCATGTCATATTGTTATATATTCATCTATTGCCTAACTATGAATTTCAATTATGTTGTCTATCTATTGTTGCATCGCATCCTAACATACTCAGTATATTCATCTATAGCCCCTGCTAAGTTCTATGTTTAGAGGTGTTATTGGACAAGTTATGTAATGCTGCTATGAGCTTTGACTCTCTTGACTCTTTTGATGTTTTATGATATAAAAGATGTCACTTAGCCCCGTGTTTCCTCTTTACTATCTTTTATTGTTGTTTTATCGCTTCCGCGACCAAGGATATGCAATGACATGTTAAGAGGCTTGATTGGGGTTCCTTCTGATTCCTCATTCGCTGTGCCACGTCTAGGCCCTAGCCTTGGATCGTGACAGTTTTGAAAAATTGGGTACCCTTGAAATTTTTGGGGTTGTTAGTTACCATTATAATCTTGCTTATGATTGATTTGGCAATGCTTGTTCTGATGAAAAGAAGACAAGTTGATGCTTGAAGCATGACCTGTGAGTCTATGTTGAGTGTGTATGCAATGCTTTAAGTTGTGGCCTATGTTATGGTAAAGTAATGAAAATGAGGTGATTAGTGGGGAAAGAAATAAAGAAGAGAAAATCATATGCCGGGTGAGAGAAAAAGAAAGAAAAATTGACTTGAATTGAAAAGAATAGCAAATTGAGTTCGAAAATGAGGCACAACTGAAAAAGGGAAAAGAAAACACCTGGAAAAGCTTGAAAATAAAGAATAAGGGAGGACATAATGTAAATGGCTGAGTTGTTGAGGTCAAAGTTTTGAAAAACGTAATTTAAGGATATCTTTTAGTCACTACTTGTCTAAAATGTCATACCAAAGCCCCATGAGCCTGCGTTACAAGCCTATAGAGTCCTAGAGTGATCCTAATTTAACTAGCCGATAGTCCGGAGTATGAGTATATGGGCAAGCCTATGTTGTTGGTTGTCATTCATGAATTTCATTTGTGAGAGTGAGGATGCTTGCACAGTCCCTGAACTTTGATTACTCTTTCTAGTGAAATAGAGGGACTTCTTTTCTGTGAGGGCATTTGCATGACATGATTGGCATATGACTTGTTTGGTGATTGTGAATTGTTGATACTCCTTTGCTAGTCATAGTTGGATTGTATGATGCATCATTATGTCTTAGTTTGCTTGGTGGCTGTTCAATCAGATTTTGAAAATGAGAATTGGGTACCTGAGTTAGAATTGAGTGATGTATATACCACTAGGATATTGTTATGTATTCCTTATTGTCTACTTAGATCGAGTCGTCGCTTGAGGACAAGCAACAATTCTAAGTTGAAGGCGTTGATATGCTGTCAAAATACAACACATTTGACGCCCAAAACAAGGGATTTTGCAAGTTCTTAATGCGACTTCTATGATTTTTATATTTTTTGTGTTGTTCTTGCAGAAAATACAGGTTGACATGATTTTGGGAGAAAATTGTAGATTTTGATAAAGTTCAGGATATATGAGCCACCCTACGAGTCGTAACCCAAGCTATGAATCATAGTGTGTCCTCATAGCAAGAAACAATGTTCAAAAATTAGAAATTTGCAAAGTGAAGGTCAACTATACGAGGCTAGCCTATGAGTCATATGTCTCACTACGACTCGTATGAGAGGGCCTCGTAGCCAGAAACAGTATTGTCAAAATTTGGACCAAAAACTGCAATTGAGGACTACGAGAAGATACTATAAGTCGTAGATCAGACCCAACTCTTAGCAACGGATCGTAGCAGTCAAGTCCAAAAGGCCAAGAGCTGACTACGAAAGCCCGACTACAACTCGTAGGTCACCCTACGAGTCGTAATTGCGGACCGTATCTGCTGCCAGCTGTATTTTCTATTTTATTTTTAGGGTTTTTTTTGTAAATAGTATAAATAGCTAATGATATGATTGTTGAAAGGGAGATTCGACACTTTACAAATTCTACAACAACTTTGAATATTCTTAGAGAACTTTTCTAGGGTTTAGTGTCGATTTTAGTTTTTTACTTTTGAAGACTTATTTTGGGGGATTTGAAATCACTTATATTTAACTTTCATTAATCCAAGCTTATGGTTTCAACATCAAGGTAGTTTGTTCTTAATTATTCTTGGGTAATCTCTAAACCATGCTTATACCAACATTGTTTGTGAGTTTGCCCTAGCCATGAGTATCTAAGCACCCACAACTTGGGGTTGTGGGAACCATGAGAAGTTGACTTGAAATAACCTAGATTTTGTGCATTTCTTTGATTGGGTATTTGCATGTATTATCAATTTCCTTTTATTTTGAATATTGTTTAGTGGTGACCAACACCAAACACAACCTACTATCACGATTCCGACCAAGGTAGTGATCAATAGGAAAAGGGAAGGAGATAATAGGATTCGATTGATATGTTCTCGTCTGATCAATCAAAACTGACCAATGAGAGATTGACAGGGACAATGGGTAACGGTTAGTTGGAACACCATGGTTGCCGACCAAGCGCCATGGTGAAATTCAACCTTTACCTTCACAAAAGGGCTGGAAGAACCTAAGTTACTATCCTGCATGCGATGTCTCAATTAGGGTTATGTTATCTGGGGTATTTGAGTTAACGAATCATGGGGAACACAATTCCCATGTTGTCCCTCAAATTGATTGTCTTCTCGCATTAGTAGTGTAGTATTTTTAATTGTTCTTCACTTTGAAATTGCAAAATCCCCTATTTTAGAGATTATAGTTGATCGATGCTTGAAATGATTGATAGTGAGTCAATATGGTTAACCCCGTATTCCCTGTGGATTCGACCTTAACCTCTGGTTAGGTTTATAATTAATAGTGATCGCTTTACTGTTGGAGCGTGAACATCAATGGGTTACACAACTCGTACAGGGTCTCTTAGTGTCCACCTTAGATAATTTCTTGGCTTGAAGGCTGAGGCATCTACCAAGAGCCTTTTCCATGGCTAGTGGTGAAGACCACGACACGTGGAAGGCGCCCTGGAGGGCCACCAAGTCTGAAATCCTTTCGTATGCCACATAAAGATATACACAAGCACCCTCATGGGTCACATACCTCCAAAAACTAGATTTTAAGTATCGATAAGGTCTCACGAGATTTGAGTCCTTATAGTGTTATGGAGCGCATGAAGGTGATATAGAAAGCATGGAACTGATTTGGAAGGTTGAAGGACTAGCCCCAATTGAATGGTGTAAGGACCTGAACTTTGTAAGGCTTAATAGTGCATTAAAATTTGGTTTTGGAAGGTTTTTGACCAAGGCATCACCATAAGACCATCTCCACGAGCCGTGAACCAGTCCACGAGCCGTGTGAAGGGGCCTTGAGGTGGCCCTTGGCTTTGTGTGTAGTGTGTTTGGGTCAATGGTGGAGTTTAAGACTAAAACACCCTTCACTGAGCACTTCACGGGCCATGTGGCTCACCACTGGCTGTGAAGTGGCTTATGGGAGGAGCCTTGGGCTTGAAAGCCACATTTTGGCTAAGGAACCTCACACACGAACGCTTATGGGTTGTGTAGTACCACATAGATCATGTGGGGTCCTATGAGGATATTGGTTCGAAAATTTTTTAAGTATGGAATCACCGTCTCGAAACTTGACTAGTGAACATTTTTCCTAAGTATGGTCTCATGGACAGCCATATGGTCCATATGACTTCGCACAGTCATGAGGCTTCTTTACAGGAACCCTGACAATTTTTTGAAGCTCGTTTTATTAATGACTTTCTTGTAATTTTGGTTATTCCTAAGGGTCGTTTATGACTTTCTAACCTATAATAAACCCATGAAAAGACCTATATTCCTTTATTCTTATTCAAATTCATTCCTCACACTTAGAATATTCAAATTCTCTCATAAAAAGACTCCTCTCTACTGAACTATTGGAGGATTAACTTGGAGCTTAAGGAAGGGTCATCTTCTTCAATCAATTTCTTCTTGATTCTTCTTAATTAGCCAAGGTATGTGAGATTGATTCATGGTCCCTTTCCACCATGAAGATCCCAAACTCTTTTACTCTTTAATTTATGAAATTTAAGCTTACTTTGAATATTTATCTTTTAAATTTTTGTTTGTTTAATTCAATTGAGATATGCGCTATGTTTAATTGAAGTTTGAAAGTGATTTAAGTCCTAATATGTTGAATTGCATTGATATTATGAATATTTTAATATGCATGTCCCTTTTAAAGGTTAATTTAAGCATGAGTAATCTAAAGTATGATTTAAATGTGAATTTACTTATGAGTTTACTTGAATTTTATATTATGTTATTGATTTAAATATGAATCTCTATAGCCCATGTTATTCTCTCATTTCATGACATATTCATGCATGAGCATTGATTTTCATGAGATTTACATGTGGGTTAAAGCCCAACCTTGACTATGACTATGTTTTCAAGAGAACTATGGTTATGACATGACATGTAATCACATAATGTCTATGATATGGCTCTATGAGCACCTTGGGTATTTACACCATCTTCTACAAGTATTGAATGAGCTACTCCTAAGCATGAAAGTATGACATGATATATGATTTGGTTTTTTAGCCTAAGTATGTATGATTATGAAGAATGTTTGACTTTTAAGCCCAAGTATGTATGAAGGTGATTGGAAAGACTTGTCCTCCATTTTGAAAAGCATGTATATGTACATGTATTCCCTTGGGATGATGCCTAACACCGAATGGGATATGGATGCTCTATTCTCATAACTACGTGCCAGCATAGGTTCTTGTATATGCTTCTTTATGGGATCTTGGCTTGAAATCCTTCTGAAAAGACTAGGTCATAAGGAAGGTGGCCATCACACTGAAAAGATTGGGTCGTAAGGTGTGATATGGACTACTCTTGGCAAGTAGTCCACTCCTATTCCAATGAAGAGGCTTGATATTTGGGGGTTCATGTATTTAGCTCGCATGGACCGTGATGTCGGTTACAACATCATCCTCGATATGTATAAAGTATTTTGGCATTTCATGCATCATGGATTTCATGGCATATTGATATATCACTTTTTCTTATATAATTCCTTTTATATATGTACCCTTGTCATCTAATATTGAGTTGCAGGTCTAATGAGTTCATAGTACTTGTATGCTCGCATACTTAGTATAGTCAAATGTATTAATACATACTTTTTTGCCTACATGATCTAACCATGTAGGGACTAGAGACTATCACCTTCCACTTCTTGATGGCTAGCTTGGTTTACTAAGAGTTGCTTATGGTGAGTCCTATTATCCAAGAACACACCACCTTCTATATACCTATTATGTTATATGCTTTATGTATTTACTTTAAGGGTAACCCCGGGACATATCTTGGCCCCCGTCCATTCCATAAGGTGGAGGCATTGTTGGACATCTTGTGAACTCTTTATACGGTCTTGTTATAGCTGCTTATGGAGGCTATGCCTATGATTATTATGAGCCATGTATTATGTTATGACTTATGCTTATGATGAGATGTGGATGTGTGGGAAGTCCTAAACCCTTTCTATCTTCATAACGTGAGTCATACTTATTCGCCCCTTAGTTCTTATATGCTCTATGCTATGTGAATCCATGCAAATCCCTATCCCTATGACATCCCTATAGCGTGAGTCATACATTCCCGTCCCCTAGAACTATGTGTTTATTTATTCGTTACGCACTTCCGAACTGATGATGTGAAAGTGGATACTATGAGGCTTGTTTGGGGACAATTGGGTTCCCAGTCGCCATATCACTCCTAGACCCTAGGTCTGGGTTGCGACAAATGGACCTTGAAATGTCACTTGGGCATCTCCACGAAAGCTTTTCACGAGCTCTATAGAGCTCCACAGACCATACAAGTGTCTGTGGAGGGTGCCTCATCATCCAGACAATACTTTGATACTTAGAAAATAATTACCAAGATCGCTCCCATAGAAGCCATATGGTCCGTGCAAGGCTATATGGTCCATGAAAAGCACCCGTACAAAGGTCTAAGTTTAGAGACTATGATTTGATACTTATCCAAAATTTTACCTGACATCTTCATGAAAGCACCACCGCAGGGCGTAGGAGCTTGCACGGACCGTACAAGTGCCTCCTTAGCCAAACCAGAGAGAGCACTGACCAGGCCTTTCCCACGAGCCCCCTTCATGAATCATGGTAAGGACCATGATTCGTGGAGGTGCCCATGGTGAGGCGCTTTGGCCAAAAACACTTGGAATCAATATACTTCACATCGTTAAGGTTCTTTTCCAAAGTCCGGGTCCTTACATATTTTATTTCAAACAAACAGTTTCACAATCATTTTCAGAACTAAAAAAATCTTCATTGGAACAGTTCAATTCTAGCATTAACTATTGAATTTTCTTTAGCTTTTATTCGAATCTAAGATGGAAAAAGAGGGATAAAAATGAAGAAAATGAAGAAGGATATGTGCTTTGCTATTTCAATTTTTTTCTTAAAAATGTAAAAATAGATTTGTAAACATATAGTTGGATTAAGACGAAATAAGGGATAATGACGGGGATGACGATGATAGGTGGAAAACAATCTAAATATAGTTTTACCTTTTTTTTAATCATAATTTTTAATTATTATTTGACTCAAAATAGCACATATCCATCGTTAATTTGTCAGTTTGCCATGTCACTATGAGTATATTATACTCATTTTATATTTTTTGTTGATTGTTAAAAAAAAAAAAGCTCAAATGATTCTAATTTAAATTAGTTGAGGTGTTCAATAAATACATGTTGTGAGATGTTCAAGTGAGACTGTCAATAACATAATCTATACAAGTTTTTATATAATACGCAAAATAAAATTAAAAAAATGAAAAGGGGAGAAATATGAGAAGCGGTATGAAGAATTGAATTTGAAAAGGGGCGGGCTTGCAGCTTTCAGACCCAACGAGTCCACCACCGAATGGGCGACTGGTGAATGCTCTCTCTTTGCATCTCCGATGTCCCCATTTCGTCACCCCCCACCCCCCCCCCCCCCACCCCCCAACCCCCGCGCCCAC
>JAOTQR010077544.1:0-12077 GCA_025774065.1 Solanum ossicruentum | reverse complement strand
TCTCTTTTACTCAAAATTGCATGATTTAAAGTTGATTTATTCATGGGTCTTATCTATTATGAATTTCACTACATACTATGTTGGGTTTTATAAAATTGTGATTGTTTTAGCATGTTTTGATCTATGAATCCATGATCTATTGTTTGATTTGATGAAGGGTTTTGATGTATGTTGCGTGAGGGTGTTACCAAGTATTTACTGAAGGTTTTACATTGAATTTTCTAGCATGGATTCACTCTTGAATTATATGATTTTACACTAGCATTACACACCCGCCAAGTGTTTGATAAAATGCCTTTTTAAGGATTTTTTATGTTATGATGATCCATTGGTTGGGTTGTGATTAATGTGACTCTATGATGATTATGATCTTCATAAGATGTAATTAAATCATGAAAATGTTGATGATGTTGTAGGGCTGGATTAAGCCCTTTTTTCTAAGATTATACCTATTGTGGGCCTTTGATGTTGAACCTAATGAAAGGGTAATGTAGATGATAACCCATTCTCATGATTGAAGTTAGGCTCACCATTTGAGGTCAATGATATTAAGAGCTACTCGTGCCATGTCTCTATATTTATTTCAAGTTATTAAAGTATGATTATCTTATATATTTTGTGGGATTAGACTTAGCACTGAATGGAATAGAGGTGAGTCCCCAAGTCCTAAAACTACATGCTACTGTAGGTGAAGGTATTAAATCTGAGTCCTCAAATCTCTAAGAGGCTAGCACCATAAATATGAGGGCTTGAGGCGAGTAGCTGTGTCCAAGAACTAGAGGCGAGTACCCCGTTCACAAAAGGCTTAGTGGATCAACTTAGGCATTAGGAGGTTCACCTTGGCAAGTAACTTCCCCCTTTTTTCTGGTGTACGGTTGACATCAGGATCCCAATGTGTAGCTCGTTTAATCTCATGTTATGTCGGTTGAGGTTTCTTCCCACACTTATATATTATATTCTATGTAAGATTAATGATTCGCAAAGCATGATTTACTTAAGCATTGATCATACATTCCATATTGTTATTATGCTATCTATTGCTTATAGTTATGAATTTTGATTATAATGGTTATCTCTTGTTGCATTGTATCCCACATACTCAGTACATTCAAATGTACTAACGTATACTCTATGCCTATATAATGTTACCATGTAGGAACTGGAGCCCTGCTTGAGCATCCGCACCCACGTGGCTAGTACGGTTTAACTCAAAGTTGTTAGTGAGTCCTCCGTTCCATGGATGTTGCTTATGATCTATTGCCATGTACTAAGACTATCTTTCTTTTATGTTATGTATTGACTATGAGGGTGAGCCTGGTTAGTCATCTTGGCCCCTGCTAAGTTCTATGTCTAGAGGTGCTGTTGGACAAGTTATGTATTATGCTTGATCTTTCACTCATCTATGTTATTTAAGTATTAAACTCTCTCTCTCTCTTAGTCCCAATTCCCCTTCTGTTTATCTCTGTTGTTGTTTTATATTGCTTCCGCAACCAAAGATGTGCATATGATATGCTAAGAGTCATGTTTGGGGTCCCTTTGGGTTCATGAATACCTTTTTGAGGGTCGTGACATCGATAACCTTGTTTGGGGGGTGAATTTCCATAATCACTTTATGAAGGGGGTGACATGCCTTGGATTCCAATTAGTGGCTCGCTTGGTCTATGTCAGTTAATGTCTCTTCCCACGCATGTATTAGGTATTATGCAAGTTGAATAATTTACAAGCATGTTTTATTATGAGCATCGTCCACGCATGCAATATAAAAATTATATAGCTATTACTTATGATTATGCATTTTGACTATCTTGGATTATGTCTTGTTGCTTTGCATACTGCGTACTAAGTGCATTCAAATGTAGTAATTCATACTCTATGCCTACATGATATTACAATGTAGGGACTGGAACACTTTTTGATCATCCTTCACGTGGCTAGTTGATACTTCGGAGATACGCTTTGGTGAGTCCTCAAGCCTGAGGATACTATCATCATTACTCTGGCTATTTTGATACTTCATTACGTTAAAGACTTGTTAATGTAAGAGTGGGCTCGGAGAGTGTCTTGGCCCCCTTCCATTCCATGTTAGAGGTTTTGTTGGATACTAAGTTGTTCTTATGCTATGATCTTGAATCTTCATTCTTTTATGAATATCAAGGTTTCCCTTAATCTCACTTCACTTATTATTATATCTCTTGTTGTTGTTTACTTTGCTTCCATAACCAAGGATGTGTGGTTGATATGCTAAGAGGAATATTTGGGTCCCTTTTGGTTCCAATTCCCTGTATCAGGTCTATGCCCTAGGCTTGGGTCATGACAAACTTGGTATCAAAACACTAGGTTGTTAATGGTCCTCAGAATCCAAAACACCGTGTAGATTAGAGTCTTTCTCATAGTTATGAAGTGCGTCACAACTATGAATGGGAGGCTGTGTAATATTTTAGGAAGTGTTTCACTTCTTGATGGTCTATATCGTGCTTTAGGTTCTACTATAAGGCTTTTCCCCTATCAAATGTTACATACTCTTCTAGATCATGTCGATTCCAAGGGGGAGAATAAGGAGAGCCCGTATACTCGATGAGATACCAACCCCTCCCGCTCCTCAAGCTCCTCGAGATGGAGGAGTGGCCCAAGATGCCGAGATGTTATCACGATGTTGGCTCATGTTATGACCAACCAATTTAACTAAGGGGCCCATGATTCTTATGCTCCTGCTCCAGCCTCAAGGGTTAGAGACTTCACTAGGATGAACCCTTCAGAGTTCTATGGGTACAAGATGGATGAGGATCCCCAAGAGTTCATCGATGAAGTGTATAAGGTGTTGTCCATCATACGGGTCAATATGGGGGAAACGGCGGAGTTGGAAGCCAACCAACTCAAAGGGGTGGCTCAAATTTTGTTCACTCAATGGAAGATGGAGAAGGGGAATGATAATGGTATCTTTGGGGAAAAGTTCAAAACCACATTCTTCAACTAGTTCTTTCCTATCAAGTTAGAGAGGCTAAGATAATAGAGTTTATGAACATTAATCAAGGTTCCATGAGTGTGAGGGATTGTGCCCTCAAGTTCAATAAGCTCTCCAAGTATGCTCTACTATTGGTTGCCGAACCTAGATCAAGGATGAACAAATTTGTCTTGGGTGTGTCCATCTTCTTTATTGAGGAGTCTCATGCCGCCATACTAGTAGGGTATATGGATTTGTCTCATCTTATGACATATGTCGAGAAATAAGAGAGGGAAAATCATAGAAAAGGAAGAAGTGGTGAGTCTAATAGGGCTCGCTTTGAAGGTGGGTTCCAAGGTCCTAAGGATAGCTAGTTTCCTCAAGGCTAGAAGTTTCAAGATCAAGGGTCTTCTAATGCTCCTAATAAGAGATTCGCTAATGATAATCCAAGATACCAAGGAGGTGATGGTGGAGTGTCTAATACTAAGATCAACAGATATGGTAGAAATCATAATAGCTTTGTTTGATAAACTCTAATGCTTGCTATGGTTGTGGCGAAGTGGGTCATAAGGTGGTTGATTATCATCATGATCAAAACAAAGGTATAAATGGTCATACACAATGATAAGGTGCTAATGCGGGTCTAAGGGCAAAGGGAGGCCAACAAAGGGGTGCCCTAAGAAAAAGTAGATTCTATGCTCTTTAAGGAAGACAAGGGGTGGATGAGATGCACGATGTCATCATCGGTATTACAAGTTTTCGATTTTGATGTGTATGCACTGATAGATCTGGGTGCCACTCTTTCTTTCATTACTCCTTTTGTTGCCAGAAAGCTTCATGTTAGTCCGAATTGTTGTGTGAGCCTAATGAAGTGTCTACCCTCGTTGGTAAGTCTATTGTTGCTAGAAGAGTCTATAGAAATTGTCTTGTGTTCATTTTTCATAAAGTCTTGCCTTGTGATTTTATTGAATTAGATATGGTGGATTTTGATGCCATTCTTGGGATGGATTGGTTGCATGTATGTTATGCTTCTATTGATTGTAGAACCCATAGGGTTAAATTCCAATTCCCTAATGAGCTCGTTCTTGAGTGGTAAAGTTGTGATGTGGTGTTCAAGGGTAGATTAATTTCTTTATCTTAAAACCCAAAAGTTGATTTCTAATAGCTGTCTTTATCGTCTTGTGAGGGTTAGAGATGTTGAGTGCAAAGTCCATCCTATTGAGTCAGTTTCAGTGGTTATTGAGTTTCTTGTTATCTTTCCTGATGATCTTCCTGGTGTTTCTACCAAAACGGAAAAAGACTTTGGTATAGACCTCCTTCCTGACTCTCAACCCATTTCCATTCCCCCTT
This sequence comes from Solanum ossicruentum, assembly GCA_025774065.1. Classification (NCBI taxonomy): domain Eukaryota; kingdom Viridiplantae; phylum Streptophyta; class Magnoliopsida; order Solanales; family Solanaceae; genus Solanum; species Solanum ossicruentum. Next base: position 7,786 of record JAOTQR010077544.1, on the reverse strand, counting down.
ACCGTAAGGCCTTGGAGGAATTGAAGGAGTTGAAGGATTAATAGGGAGATTTGTTGGAAAAGGGTTTCATAAGGCCTGGTATGTCACCTTGGGGTGCACCAGTGTTATTTGTGAATAAAAAAGATGGTACTCTTAGAATGTACATTGATTACCGGCAACTTAATAGGGTTACCATAAAGAACAAGTACCCTCTACAAAGGATTGATGACCTTTTTGATCAACTTCAAGGGGCTAGTCATTTTTCTATGTTTGATCTTCAGTCTGGGTATCATCAACTGAAAGTGAGGGAGTGTGATATTCCCAAGACAACTTTCCAGACTAGTGTATGGACACTTTGAGTTTGTGGTCATATCCTTTGGGTTGACTAATGAACCAATTATATTTATGGATCTCATGAATAGGGTCTTTAAACCCTACCTTGACATGTTTGTGGTTTTCTTTGTTGATGATATCTTGATTTATTCCCATAGTTAGGAGGATCATGTAAATCACTTGAGGGTGCTGTTGCAAATATTAAGGGAGGAAAAGTTGTATGCAAAATATGAAAAATGTGAGTTTTGGTTGAAAGAGGTTGATTTTCTAGGGTATGTAGGGTTGGGTTATGGCATCAAGGTCGGTCCTAAGAAGGAAAAAGTAATTAGGAATTGGCCTAGACCCTTGATTCCATCGGATATTAAGAGCTTCTTGTGTTTGGCGGGTTATTGCTGGAGGTTTATAAATGAATTTTCTTCTATTGATTCCCTATAATAAAGTTGACCAAAAGAAGGCAAAATTTGTGTGGAGCGATGAATGTGAAAAGACTTTTCAAACCTTGAAAGAAAAGCTTGTCACTGCTCCTATTTTGGCCTTACTGGAAGGGTTAGAGGGGCTTGTGGTTTATTGTGATGTTTCAAGGATCGGTTAAGGGTGTGTATTGATGCAAAATATATCAAGGTTATATCATATTCCTCTAGACAACTTAAGGTACATGGGAAGAATTATCCCACCCATGATCTCAAACTAGTGGCGTGGTGTTTGCCTTGAAATTTAGCGTTATTATTTGTATAGGGTTCATGTTTATGTGTTTATCGACCATAAGAGTCTCCAATATGTTTTCACCCAAAAAGATCTTATTTTGAGACAAAAAAGGTTGTTAGAGCTTCTTAAGGATTATGACATGAGTGTGCACTACTATGCCGACAAAGCTAATGAAGCACCCCAAAAGTGTGCTTCGGAAATGCCCATAATCAAAATTTCCATATATCTCAAAATCCATGCATGATGTCAAAAATCTGACTTTATATTCTCGATCAAGGGGCAAAATTGAGAGGGAGGTGGGATAACTCGGATTTTAGATGACCTGTAGCGAAAAATGATTTTCGTTAGTTTTTCGCAAACCAGTAGCTATGGGCTGGCTCCGCAACAAGAACCCATTGCGGAGCAATGTTAGCACTTTCTTAATTTTTTGTTTCGGCCTAAGGGTAGTGGGGTCATGGCTCCATGCCCACTTAAGAGTGATATCACCCATACACAGCCATTTTTCAATTCCATTTTATCAAAATTCCCATCCAAATTCCCATCCAAATTCAAGTGTCTCAAGCTTAATTCCAGATCTCTAGAACTCCTTACAAGCTTCAAGTCTCCTTCAAGTTCACATCAAGAAAACCCATGTTTAAGGTATGTGGTTTTCATGCATTGAGTCCTTTCACCCATGGAGTCCAACCTTCCTATTTTATGAAAATTGCATGATTTAAAGTTGCATTACTTATGGGTATCTATTATTATGAAATATGAATATGAAATAAGTTGGGGTTTTGTCAAATATACTTGATTATGCATTAATATCTTATTTAAGCTTATACTATGAACAAATCTTTGTCTATTGAAACTATACATGATTCAAGCTACTAAATCTATGAACTATTGTGAAGTTTTGACATGATTTACAAGTTAACCATGATGGGGTTTTACCATGATGTTGGTGAACTGATTTACATGACTTTAAGATGCATTGATTTAAAAATTTCATGATTTAGACTCTTGCATTTTGTATGATTTTAACATGTACTCATATGCGCCCACCAAGTGTTCAATGAAATATCAAATCAAGAATTCTCAAGTTATTTACATGTTTTACAATTCACGTGACGTCATAATTAATATGGGCTGTCAAGTTTATTATGAATTCATGAAATTACCTATGATTATGCAAGTATCAAGTTAAGCCCTATTTTTAAGATTTTACCTTTTCTGAGCCATTCATGTTAAAGCAAGGTTTCATGTATGAGTATGATGTATTCTCATATTTCAAGTTAGGATTACCATTAGAGGTCAAGCATGTTTAAAAGCTACTCATGTCATGTTTTCATGTTTCTTACAAGTTATAAAAGAATATTATTTTAAATATTCCGTGGGATTAGACTTAGCACTGATGGATTGACACAACCCAAGCCTAGGGCCTAGACGTCACCGGCGAATGAGGAACCCTAAGGAACCCCAAACAAGCCTCAGAGCATATCATTACAGATCCTTGTTCACGAAAGATATTTAAATGACAATATGAGTTAAACTTAAACAAGGGAAATTTGGACTAAGAGTAAACTTCCATATCATAAACATCAAGAGTCAATAGAGTCAAGCTTATAGCATAGATACATATCATGTCCTACAACACCTCTACTTCATAGATAAGAGTGGGGGCAAAGACAAAGCAACCAACCTCACCTTCATAGTCAATATATAAGTCAAGAGAGAAAGTCTTAATACATAGCAAAAGATCATAAGTAACATCCCCGGAATGGAGGACTCACCAACAAGCTTGATAGAAGTCGTACTACCCACGTTGAGGAGGATGACCAAGTGGTACATCGGTTCTTACATGGTGACATCATATAGGCATAGAGTATGCGTTAGTGTATTTGAATGCGCCAAGTATGTAGTATTCAATAAAACAAGAGGTAGGCATCATAGGAAAAATGCATAATTATAAAAAATGAATAGCATACTAACATTATGGCATGTATGAATGATGCTTAAAGTAAATGCATTCTTATATAGATCATAATACACATGTAAGGAGTGACCATTATAGTGCAAGCCAAGGACTACCACTTCCTTGGATAGGTGCATGAGGTACGAACCCCTTCATGAGGTTGATGGAGTATAAACCCCCCACCGAGGTTATCAGAATACAAACCCCCATCAAGGTTGGGTAGTACAAACCCCACATCAAGGTTGATGGGTAGCAAAGCCCAATAGGGTTACCAAGGCATACCACCTCCCGAGCTAGGAGGCCAAGGTACCAACCCCTCGATAGGTTACTTGGGCCTACAATCCCCTGAGCTAGGCTTGGTCTTCCCCAACACTATATAGAGATAATGTCATATATATATATATACACACACACACACCTTTCATCATCATACACATAGATTCCTTCTTGTCATCATTTCATCATTATTCTATTATCACAGTCATTCAACTTATAAGATATATATTGGACCTTTAATTCTTCAAGAATCCATAATCGGACATTTTATCCAACACTTAGAGAGTGTGTAATGCTAGTATAAAACCATGCAATTCAAGAGTGAAATCATGCTAGAAAAATCAGTGTAATGACATAAATAGATACTTGGTAACACCTTCAACCAATATACATCAAGACCCTTCATAAATTCTCACCATAAACTTTAGATTCATAGCTCGAAACATAGTAAAATAGTCGCAATTTCATAAGCCCAACATAGTGTGCAGTGAATTTCATAATGAATAAGACCCATGAATAAACCAACTTTGAATAATGTAATTTTTAGTAAGAAAGCTTGGGTATCATGGGTGAAAGGAACCCATGAAAGAAACCTACATAGCTTAGCTTTGGAGATGAACTTGATGAAGATTGGAGATGGAGACTTGAAGCTTTGAGACTTGAGTTTAGGAGTAAAATATTTGGTTAAGTGTCTAAATGAGTATTGGGGAATGTTTAGAATGATATGATGGTGAAAAATGGCTATATATAGGTATTTTCACATTCGTGAACACTTAGGCCCAAGTCCCAAAAGTCTTAGATTGCATAAAAATCAACTGAAAAAAAAGGTCTGCATAGCGAACTTATCACAAAAGTTCGATAGGATGGACAAAGGATTCCCATGCAACCTTGCCTAGTCATGAATATACGGCCTCGTATAATCTTCATCGCCATATATGGTCTTAACTTGTAGGAAGTGAGCCGATTTTGTCATCCTATTAACCATAACCCAAAAAGAATCAAAACCCTTTCTAGTTTGGGCAACCCAACTACAAAATCCATGTTAACTACCTACCACTTCAAAGTAGGAATCTCAGTGTCTTAGATTAGGCCACCTTGCCTTTGATGTTTAGCTTGGACTTGTTGGAAACTATGACAACTGGAAATGAATTTTGCAATGTCCCTCTTCATGCCTCCCTACCAATACCTATCTTTCAAGTCTCTATACATTTTGGTGGAACCCGAATGGATTGAATAGAAGAGTTATGGGCCTCATAAAGGATCTTCTCTATCAAACCATCAACACATGGTGCACACAACCTACCTTGGTATCTAAGTGAACCATATCCCCCTTGGGAGAAAACCTCCAACTTTCCCTTTTTGACTAAGGCCTTCAATTATAACAAGGAGGGATCAAGATCTTATTTTGCTATCACCTCATCAATTAAAGAAGATTTAGAACCATCAATAACAACCTCATCATCATTACCAACCTCTTTCTACCTAACTCCCAATCTACCCAATCGATGCACCTCCCTAGACATTTCCTTATTACCACCATTAACATGTGCTAGGCTACCGATAAGCACCCTACTCAAAGCATCCGCCACCACATTTGCCTTACCGAGATGATAATGCACACTCATATCATAGCCCTTAAAAAGATCTAACCATCTACTTTGCATCAAGTTGAGATCCCTTTAAGTGAAGACATGACGGAGGCTCTTATGATTGGTGAACATATCAACATGCACCCCATCCAAGTAATGACGCCAAATCTTTAATGCAAACACAACTGCGGCTAACTCAAAATCATGCGTAGGGTAGTTCTTTTCATGCACTTTGAGTTGTCTAGATGCATAGGCTATGACCTTACAATATTTCATCAACACATAACCCAAACCAAACCAAGAAGCATCACAATACACAACAAATCTATCAAGCCCATCTGATAGGAATAATATAGGAGCGGACACAAGCTTATCTTTCAATTTTTGCAAACTCCTTTAACATTCATTGGACAACACAAACTTAGACTTCTTTTGAGTCAATTTTGTGATAGCAGAAGCAATAGAAGAGAATCCATTCACAAACCTTCAATAATAGTCCGCTAAGCCCAAGAAAGTCCTAATGTCTGATGGGGTCAATGGTCTTGGCACCAATTTCTAATCATATCGATCTTCTTATTGTCCACCTTAACACCATTCCCTGATACCACATGTCCTAGGAAGGAAACTCCCTCAACCAAAATTCACATTTTTTATATTTAGCATATAATTTTTCCTCCCTCAATCTTTGATACATAACCCTAAAATAAGCCCTATGCTCTTTCTTACCATGAGAATAGATCAAAATGTCATCAATGAAGACCACAACAAAAGAATCAAGGTATGGTCTAAAGACCCTATTCATTAGGTCCATAAAGATGATCAGTGCATTGGTCAACCCAAAAGACATCACCACAAATTCATAATGCCAATATCTAGTTTGGAAGACTGTCTTGAGAATATCACACTCTCTCACTTTCACTTGAAGATACCCGAATCAAAGAACAATGTTAGAGAACTGGCTAGCCTCTTGCAATTGGTCAAACAAATCATCAATCCTTGGAAGAGGATACCTATTCTTAATGGTGACCTTATTGAGTTTCCTGTAGTCAATACACATCCTAAGGGACTCATCCTTCTTTTTCACAAACAACAGTTGAGCACCCCAAGGTGATTGGTTGGGTCTAATAAATCCCTTCTGCAATAAGTCCCTCCATTGTTCCTTCACCCCCTTCAACTCCGTTAAGGCCATATGGTAATGGGGAATAGAAATGAGTTGAGTATAGGGGAGGAGGTCTATGCGAAGTCTATTTCCTGGGAGGAACATCTGGAAGGTCATTTAGGAAGATATCAAGAAACTCATTTATAACCGGAACAAACACTACTGGAAGGACTTTAAATTCCACATTCCTAACCCTTACAACATGGTAAAGACACCCCTTAGAGATTAAATTACGGGGTTTAATGCAAGAGATAAATCTACCCTTGACCATCACATCTTCACTTACCCACTAAAGGACAGGTTCATTTGGAAATTGAAATTTGACCCTATGATTTCTATAATCAATAGAAGGATAGTATGCATACAACCAATCTATTGCAAGAAGAATATCAAAATCAACCATGTCTAACTCAACAAGATCATAAGGCAATATCTTATGTAAAATGCAACTAGGACAACTTCTATAAACCTTCCTAGCAACAGTAAATGCACCGATAGGAGCCGACACCTCATATGACTCATGCAACAACTCAGGGTCAACATGGATATTTTTGGCAACAAAAGGGGTAACAAAAAAAAGAGTGGCACCCCGATCAACCAATGCTTATATATCAAAGTGAAAGATTTTTAACATACCGATAACAACATTATGGACTTCATCAACCCCTTGCCTCCCATGTAAAGTATAGAACTAATTGTACCTTGGGGCACCATCTTGTCGACCATCTCTCCCCAATAGGATCGCATTAGCACCTTTTGGACAAACCTCCTTCCCCTTGTTGCAGTTTTAAAGGCAATCTATCACCTTATGGCCCATCCCCCTACAACCATAACAAGTACCGATATTCTTAAAAAGTAGGCCACCATGATCCTTACCACACCTCAGACACACATCAATAGGAGTAGCACCCCTAACACCTTGGGCTCTCGGAAGATCATTTGCAACCCTCTTATCAAATGCATGAGTAGACTTTTGGCCTTGACAGAACTGGCCACTCCTTTGGAACTTACTCTCAAAAGAGGCCCTCTTTGCCTCATGCCCCCACTCTTCCTCAGTTTCTCCTCTTCCATTTGTTTGATGTAGGTCATCAAACATGACAAGTCCATGTCACTAATCAACATGGCAGACCGGCATTCTTCACTAACCAAGTCGAAAATACGCATCATAAATTTGTTTATCCTAGATATTGAGTTCGCCACCAAATATAGAGCATAGTTAGAGAGTTGGAAAAACTTGAGGGAATACACCCTCACACTCATAGACGTTTGTCTCAAATTCATATATTCTACAAACTTAGCCTTCCAAAGTTCAAGGGGGACGAACTGATTAAGGAAGGCCACCTTGAACTCCTCCCAAGGCACCACATTGTTGACTCCCTTTTCCTCCTTTCATTGGTTGTATCATATTTGTACTATCTTCTTGAGTTGGTAGGCCTCCAACTCCGTTATCCTACGACCTCACACCCATGATGGACAAACTTTTGTAGACCTAATCAATGAACTCTTGGGGGGAGGGGGTCCTCATTCATCTTTGACCCTTGTATTTCTAGGGGATTCATTTTCATGAAATCTCTCATTCGAGAGGCTGATGTAGGAGAATGTGGGGCTTGGGACCCTTGGTTGTCTTGCTTAGCCACCACTTGTGCAAGCAAGGTGAGAGCATCCCTAAGCTCTTCATTGGTCGGTTGCTCCTTGGGCGTATGGGCTCGTCTTCCTCTAGTATTAAACATGAACTAGCATATTCAGGAACAACCATTAGGGGGAAAGCTTACTTTAACTCAATTGCACAAC
>JAOTQR010077542.1:0-12078 GCA_025774065.1 Solanum ossicruentum | reverse complement strand
CGCCCAACTGCCCTCTCTACACATCACGCAAAGCAACAAAAACACACAAGGCGTGGGGGGGGGGGGGGGGGGGGGGGGGTTGTAATTCAAAAACAAAATAAAACAAACACTAACTATAACACGAGGAAACACTCAATTTTAGGGACAACTTAGGAATTGTGTTTTCCATGGTTCGTCGACTTGATTACCCTAGATAACATTACTACAATTGGTGATTTGTATGCAGGACGGTAACTTAGGTTCTTCCAGCCCTCTTGTGAAGGTGAAGGTCGAATTTCATCATGGCATGTTAACAAACCATTATCTATTGTCTCAGTCAACATCCCCTTGGTCAGACTTGGTTGATTAGATTAGAACAGATCAATTGAATTCTGTCATGAATTTCCATTTTCCTATTCATCACTACCTTGGTCGAGATCGTGATAGTAGATGGGGTTTGGTGTTAGCCACTATGAAAAAACAATAATAATGAAGAGAAACAGACAATAAATGCAAAACCCCAATCATAGAAATGCAATAAAACTAGGTTATCTCAAGTCAACTACCAATGGTTCCCACAACCCCAAGTTATCGGTGCTTAGCTACTCTTGGCTAAGGCAAAACAAACAAAAATGCACATAATAGCCATAGTTGATAGTTTTACCAATAATAATAAAGAAAATAGGCACCACAAGTTGCAAACTCACAAGCTTGATTGATCAACAATAAGTACAAGGCAAGATTTGCAATCCCTAAAATGGGTTTTTCAAGAAAGAACAATAAACTACTCTTAAAAAATAAGAAAAGATTCAAAATGTGACTGTCAAGTGTCTACTAGTCGGCTTCTTTCTCAAAACCTAACTTAAACTATATATAGTATTTACAAAATAACCCCCGAATTTTCACCAAAAAGACAGCTGGCAGTTGATAAGTCTCGCAATTACGACTCGTAGGATGACCTATGAGTCATAATCGGGGTCTCACATCAAATTCTTGGCATCTTGGACTAAACTGGTACGACCCATAGGTACGAGTCATTTCTTGAGCTATGACTCTTATGTTCCTCTCGTAGTCTTGACCTTTAATTTTTGGTCCAACATTTTGGCTCTTTGATTCTTGCTATAAGTCCACCTATACGAGTCGTAGTATGTCTTACAACTCATAGGATGTCCTTATAGGGGTGACCTTCACTTGGCATATTTCTGAATTTTGGTCTCTGATTCTTGCTATGACATACCCTACGACTCGTAGCTTGAGCTATGACTTGTAGGTGAGCTCGTATGGCCTATGCTTCAGCAAAATCTACAACTTTTCTTCAAATCATGCCAACATAACTTTTCTGCAAGATTAACACAAAAACACATCAAAACCATAAAAAGTCACTTTAAGAATTCACAAAAGTCGCTTGTTTCAGGCACCAAATATGCTGTATTTTGACAGCACATCAGAGTCCCTAAACAAGTCTCATAGCATCTGCATACATATCATTAGTTCAAAAGCGCATAATATAGCAATAAGCACATAGTTCTAAGGGACGAAAAAGTATGACTCATGCTATGGGAATGTCATAGGGATAGGGATTTTCATAGATTCACATAACACATTAGAACTAAGGGGTAGGTAAGTATGACTCACACTATAGGGATAGAAGGGACTTAGGACTTTCTACATTTCCTATCTCATCATGAGCATGTCATCATTTAATACACATCAAGAGACAACTATAATCATACTCTTTGTATGCAAACAACATAACACATCACAATCCCGTCATAGAGTTTACATGTTGTTCAACAATGCCTCTAAGTCATTGATTAGGACAGGGGCCAAGACATGTCCCAAGCTCACCCTCAAAGTAAAGACATAAGCAAAAATAACATAATAGGTAAATAGAAGGTGGTTGGTCCTTGAATGATAAGACTCACCACAAGCAACTCTCATAATCAGCTAACTATCAAGAGGTGGAGAAAGATAGTCCCTGGCGCCCACAGGGTTAGATAATGTAGGCAAAGAGTATGTATTTGTACATTTGAATGTACTAAGTATATGGGTATACAATATATATGAACTCATTAAACTTGCACTCAATGTTAGATGACAAGGGCACATATATAGAAAGAAGTGTGTATAAAAGGAAGAGTAATAGATCAATATGCCATTGAAATCTATGATGCATGAAATGCCATTACTTTAATATATGGAGATGAGACCTCAACCGACATCTAGACCATGTGAGCTAGTACATGGAACTCCAACGTGTTCCCCACACCGAATAAGAGGTGATCTACTTGCCAAAGGTAGACCATACTTCTCCTTACAGGCCTCCCAATTCATAGAATTAACCTAACCTTACGGCCTCTCCCATTTCAGCATGGATTTTTCATCATCATAACTTAATAAACATAAAGGGACATAAATATGAACCTATGCTGGCACATAGTTATAGGAATAGGTGACTGGACCCTTAGAGATAGCCCCTGCACACAAGTCCACTCGGTGCTAAGTCATCATCCCATAGGAATACATATATATATATACGTGCTTTCAAAGAGGCATAAGTCATTTCAAATCATTTCTATGCATACTTAGGCTTAAAAGACAAACATACTTCACAAGCATGCATACATGGGCTAAAAAAGCCAACTCACACTTCAATTCATGCATATTTGGGCTAAAAAGCAGATTCATACTTCACGTAACACTTTCATGCATAGGAATAACTAATTCATACTTGTACATGTTGGTGTAAACAGCCATAATTTCTCAAAGATCCTTATCATAAACATTATGTGATCATATGTCATCTCATAATCATACTTTCCTTAAATTCATAATCATCAACATAATAGGGTCTTAACCCATATTATAGTCTTCATGATAATTAATGTTCATATATGCATTTATCATGAATGATGAGAGAATAACATGGGCAGTAAAGATTCATACTTAAAATAACAATATAAGATGAAATTCAAAGTAAATCCATGAAGAAATGCACATTTAGAGCATATTTGAGATTACTTATGCCTAAATCAATATTTAAAGGGACATGCATATTCATAGCTTCATAATATCAATGCAATTCAACATGCTAGGGATTAAATCACATTGAGAACATCAATTAAATACAAGCCATAACTCACTTGAATTAAATCAACATTAATTTTAAAAACCCATAATCAAAGAAAGCTTGAAATTCATATTTCAAGGAGTAAAAAGTGCTTGGGGTCTTCATGGTTGAAAGGGAGCATGAATCAACCCCACATACCTTAGATATCAAGACGAATTAAGAAGAAATTGATTGGAGAAGAAGACCCTTCGTTGAGCCCCAAGTTGAATCTCCAATGGCACACTTGAGAGGAGTTCTTAGAAGAGAGAATTTGAATATTCTGAATGTATGAATGAATTTGAATAAGAATAGAGGAGTATAGGTATTTTCAGGTGTTTAGGATAGGTTAAAAAGTCATAAATGATCCTTAGAAATCACTAAAATTACAAGAAAGTCATTAATGAAACTACCATTAGAAAGAGTCTAGGTGGCCCCTGAAAGGGAACCACAACCCGTGTACATGACCACGGACCGTACAAGGGTCCATGGTATGGTGTTTAGACACTTAGCCACTAAGGAAATATCACTAATGATTCATGCTCCATTCAAAGGTGCACTATCCATACAACAGTCCATACAAATAAGCTAAGTTTCGAGACGATAATCTTATACTTAGAACCATATTTCAGTATGAAGGCTTCACAAAACACCTTACCATAGCATGTGATGAGGATCATGAGACCTCACTACAGCTCATGATGGGTTGAACGGCTTGTGAAAAAGCCCTTGGTGGATGCCTTACAAAAACTCTTGGCTTGGAAGCTGGGGCTCCTATCAAGGGCCCCTTCTTTGGCTAGTGGTGAGGACCATGGGTCATGTGAGGTTCCCTGGAGGGCCACCAAGCCTTAAATCCTTTCTTAATCCACATAAAGTCATATAAAACATTACCCATGGGTCACACTGATGTTCTGTAAAAATACAACCTTTTGATGCTTAATACTTAGGATTTTGTGTGTTCTCAATGCGATATTAGCGGGTTTTATATGTTTTTACATTTATGTTTGTTGAATTACACGTTGGCCATGATTTTTGGGAAAAATTATAGAAGTTGCTGCAAATTTCCTGTTATACGAGACACCTTAGGGCCATAGACTATTGTACGAGCTGTAGGGTGGTCTTATAACGATGTCCAGTATGGGGACAAGTTTTTGAACTTAATTCTTCAAACATCTAGATGAATTGTAGAAGAGTTTATAAGTCGTAGAAGAGGTTTCATGCCCAGAGGATCAGAGAATGAAGACTTTCTGAAGTTCATCAAATGAGACCCCCTTTATGGGTCATAAACTATTTTACGAGTCATAAAGGTGTGTTGTAAAAAGAAAGTCCAATTTTTCAGCAACAATGTACGAGACCCTGATTATAGGCTGTAAACTTTAATACGGGCCGTAAAGAGCTTTCATGAGGCGTGCCAACCAGTTCTCCTAAGTCATTTAGGATTTGAATTTTCAATATTATAAATAGGTCTTTTAGGTTATTTTTCAGAAGCTCTCATTAGTTTTCATACGTTTTAGCCTCGTACTCAGAGAGCTCAATATATGTAGAGAGAAAATTGTAAGAGAGTCTTTGAGAACATTTGTGGTTAAATTTGATCAAAAGGCTTGTGATTCTTTTTGACATTGGATTGCTTGTTCTTAAATCTATTGTGTAAGTTTTTAATTATGTCTTCTCAAATTCATAATTTCTTCATCTACACATAGCATGAGTAGCTAAATCCACAACTAGGGTTATGGGAACCATGAAGAACTAACAAAGTAAAATAAGATAATTCACAATTCTTGGAAGGTGTATATGCATGTATTAATTAACTCTCTTCGTTTTGCATGTTTTCTAGTGGTGGCCAACATGAGAACTCGCCTAGTGTTACTGACTAGACCAAGGTATTAATGAATAGTAAAAGTGATTAATTAACAGGATTCAATTGATGTGTTCTCATCTAATCAACCAAATTGGGCCAAGGGGAGGTTTTACTAGGACTAATAGGTAATGATTAGTAATGTACACTATGGAGATGGGCCAAGTCGCAAGTAAAATTCACCTCTCACCTTTGACCAAAGGGCTTGGTGAACTTAAATTACCATCATGCATGCTATACACTAGATAAGAATTAGCTTATCTAGTGATATTGAGTTGGGAATCATGGGAAACATAACACCTTAGTTGCTCTCCATTATTGATTTTTCTCTCCTGATAGTTTTATTTTCTCATTGATTATTGCAGACCCCCCTTTTGGGGAATAGAGTCAGTTAATTACTCGGACTACAAATTGGTGAACTTTCTTGAGTGTACGTATTTCCTCTGAGATCGATATATAGTATCCCATGGGGCCCCATTGAAAAATGCATTTTCAATGGGGCCCCATGGGATACTATATCTTAACCTTGGTTAGGTTCTATATATTGACAACGATCACTTTATCCTCTTAAAAGAAGGTGTAACTTGGGTGACATCAAGATTTTGGTGCCATTACTGGGAATACAGCTAGACTTAGTGAATTTATTAGTAATTTGAGTGTTAATCCTTAGTTATATTATTTTACTTTTGTTTGTTGTTTTTGTTTCTTTTCAGAGTGTACGAGTAGTGTTACCCAACAGTTGGGGTCAACACAATCCCTTAACTTTATTTGATCTAGAGATCCACAGGACCTTAAGAAGAATGGCCCAAGACAATGCCAACAATGTGACTAATACAACTCTAAATAGGAATAATAATGAGGATGTTGGAATGAGTACCCACCTCCTTTGGAGGACATTCCACAGCCTTAAGATATCAGTGCCAATTCTTACCAATGGAATCAGTACAAGTTGAATCCTATTACTATGGAGGTGACTGGAGCTATTGTGTTGCCACCACTTCCGACAGACATAAAGTTCATAGTCTCAAATGGGTTACTTTAGATTCTACAGAACCGTGGGCACTTTGCAGACTTACCATTGAAGGATCCTCATATCCACTACACAATATGACATCTTGTCTGTAAGAGTGTGAAGGGAACATAGAATCTATCGATGGATACTGTGGAAATTCGTGTCTTCCCATGGTCTCTCACGGGCAATGCTGCATTATGCCTATCTGAGCTCCTGCAATGTTTAATCACGAGTTAGGTGGAATTACGGAGAGACTTCATAGCAAGGTATTTCCTTAAACCAAACAGGCTCAAGCTGACAGACCAGATCCAAAACTTTAAGAAACTCTCTGATGATTCAATCCTTGCTACATGGAAGCAGTTCAATAGATGCTTGAGGAGTACACCGGACCATGAAATTTTGGAGATTGTCCTGGTGGAGAATTTCTACCAAGCTCTAGATGCAAATACCCAAGCTTGTGAGATGCCCTCATAGGAGTTTTGTTTGTAGAACAACCACTCACAGATATTTTTAAGTAGATAGACATGGTGGCTAAGTCGAACCATGAGTGGAAATCCATTAATCGACATTCAACAAATCATATGAGTACTACTTGGATGAGCTCTGATCAAGCAAAAATAAACACAGATATCCTTAACATGCTTTCATAAAATAGAGCTAATCTGGAGGTGCTAATGAAGTAGACTTAGGAGCTAACCAAGCCAGGGGACATTCAGGAAAGCCACTATGCCAACTGAAACGACCCTAAAAAGTACCCGAAAATGTGCCTCGAAAGTGCTTAAAATCGTGATTTCCATATATCTCAAAATTCGTGTGTGATTTCAAAAATCAAACTTCATATTCTTGTTTAGGGGGAAAATTGAGTGAGGAATGGGTCTAACCCCAAGTTTAGAGCAACGTAGCCAATTTCAAAATTTTAAAGTGTCGAAAAACAATGAGGTTTCCACGCCCCAGGCGCAACGTACTAGGGGCATGCCTTAGTGTAAAAAATGCCCAGTTTTGTTGAGTCGGTCTAAGGCTTTTGGGTCTTGGGACTAAACCTTCCTATACGTGAAAATACCTATACTTAGCCTTATTTCACCTTTACATCATTCATGACATTCCCAAATACTCTCTCAAACACTTAGACAATATTTCATCTCCAAATTTCTAGTCCCGAAACTCATCCGGATCTTAAGGTTCTCATTCAAGCTTCAAGTCTGCATCTCCAATCTTCTTCAAGGATTCTCCAAAGTCAAGGTATGTGGGTTTCTTTCACCCTTGATTCCCAAGCTTTGTTTTATCTAGAATTGCATGATTTAAAGTTGATTTACACATGGGTCTTATCTATTATAAGTTTCGCTGCACAATATGTTGGAGTTTCATGATATTGTGATTGTTTTAGCATGTTTTGAAACATGAATCTATGATCTATTGTGAGGTTTGATGTATATTGCTTGAGGGTGTTACCAAGTATCTATTGATAGTTTTACATTGAATTTTCTAGCATGAATCCACTCTCGAATTGCATGGTTTTACACTAGTACTACACACCCACCAAGTGTTTGATAAAATGTTTAGGTTATGATTTCTTGAGTAATTGGAGGTACAATGCATGTATTATGAGTTGAATGACTTTATGATAATGAGAGTAAGGTAATATTATTATGATTTCTTGAAAAGTATCCCTAGCGTTGCATATTGACCATATCTTATTGAGGGGGTGATTGCCTTGACCACTATGATGGAGGGTGTGAAGTCCATTAACCATGTTAAGGGGTTGATACCTTGACCACTATGATGGAGGGTGTGAAGTCTATTAACCAAGTTAAGGGGTTGATACCTTGGTCACTATAATGGAGGGCATGTAGTCCATTAACCATATTAAGGGGTTGATACCTTGACCACTATGATGGAGAGTGTGAAGTCCATTAACCATGTTAAGGGGTTGATACCTTGGCCACTATGATGGAGGGTGTGATGTCAATCTACTGATTGAGAGATATATATCTTAATAATCCTACAAGGGGATGCTAAGCCTTGGATTCCAAGTACGAATATGTTTGGTCTATGATGATGGTCTCTACTTATATATTTAATATGTTCTATATAAGTACATTTTACTTCAAGCATTATTCATACATGTCATATTGTTAATATGCTATCTATTGCTCTTGATTATGTATTTTGATTATGTTGCCTATCTCTTGTCACATTGCATCCTACATACTTAGTACATTCAAACGTACTAATGGATACTCTATGCCTATATGATAAGACCATGTAGGAACCAGAGCTTCATTTGGTCATCCTCCTTCTCCACGTTGCTAGTGGTATCTATTCAAGCTAGTTGGTGAGTCCTGCACTTCAAGGGCAATGTCTGGATCTTATGCTATGTATTGAGACTCTCTTCCTTTAATGTATGCTTTGATTATGAGGGTGAGCCTGGTTGCTTGTCTTGGCTCCCTCTAAGTATCTGTGTAGTAGAGGTGATGTTGGACATGATATGAAATTATGATATGAGCCTTGACTTTCTTGTCTTTTGATTTTTATATTATGAAGGTTCTCCCTGAGTCCCTTTGCCCTTACGTTTATTCTTTCAATGCTATTTAATTGCTTCCGTGACAAAGGATGTTTAATGATATGCTAAGAGGCTTGTTTGTGGTTCCTTCGGGTTCCCTATTTGCCTGTCATGACTAGGCCCTAGGTCTGGGTCATGACAAAGATGGTACCAGAGCACTATGTTATTAGATCCTCAGAGTCCAACACACCGCGTCGATTAGAGTTTTACTCATGGTTGTGTTGTGCACCACAACTATGAGCAAGAGGCTATGAGACATTTTAGGAAATGTGTCCCTTCTTCATGGTCAATGTCATGCTATAGAGTTGAGGTAAGGTTTTTCCCCTAACGATAGTTCTTTTTCTATGCTTGATCATGCCTAAAACAAGAGAAAGAAGAGCCCATGTACTTGAGGAGCAACCGGCTCCTCTCGCTCCTCATACTCCTCAAGATGGAGGAATGGTCCACGAAGAATTCCAGGATGCTCTTACAATACTAGCCTAAGCGGTGACCAACCAAATCAAC
Source organism: Solanum ossicruentum (assembly GCA_025774065.1). Classification (NCBI taxonomy): domain Eukaryota; kingdom Viridiplantae; phylum Streptophyta; class Magnoliopsida; order Solanales; family Solanaceae; genus Solanum; species Solanum ossicruentum. The sequence continues at coordinate 3,062 of JAOTQR010077542.1, read as the reverse complement.
CAAGGGGCTCAAGCCCCTCAAGCTCCTACTCCAGCATCTAGGGTAAGGGACTTTATGAGGATGAACACACTGGAGTTCTATGGTTCTAAAATGGATGAGGACCCTCCAGTGTTCATTGATGATGTTTATAAAGTGTTGGCTATCATGTGTGTGAGATCGAAAGAGAAGGCGGAGTTGGCGGCTTACCAACTTAAGGGGGTGGCACAAATATGGTTTACTCAATAGATGAAGGATAAGGGGAACATTAATGTGGTGTTATGGGAGGAGTTTAAGGTGGCCTTTCTTAACCGATTCTTCCCTCTTGAGCTTAGGAAGGCCAAGATGATGGAGTTCATAAATCTGAAGCATGGGTCAATGAGTATGAGGGAGTATGCCCTCAAGTTCAACCAACTTTCTAAATATGCTCCCCACTTGGTGGTCGATCCAAGGTCTAGAATGAATAAATTTGTAATGGGTATATCCAATTTGGTGGTCAAGGAGTGTTGGTCTACTATGTTCATTAGTGACATGGATTTGTCCCGTTTGATGACTTATGCCAAATAATTGGAGGAGGAAAAGATGAGAAAGAGGAGGGGAAAGGAGGCCAAGAGGGCCAGTGGTGAAGGAAAGTTCCAAAGTCCCAAAGGTCATGGTGGTATGGTACCTTATGTTAGGTGCCCAAAATGTGGTAGATGCCACGATGGACCACGCTTAAAGAAGACCAATGCTTGTTATGGTTGTGGGGAGATGGGCCACAATATAATATATTGTCCTCTTAGGCGCTAAAAGAGTAGATGTGGTGATGTTGATAAAGGAGGTTCTCCAAGGTGTAATCAGTTTTATACACTTCAAGGGAGACAAGTAGGAGATGAAGTGCCCGATGATGCTACCGGTAAGTTAGAGGTTTTCTTGATTTTGTTGTCAATGCTTTGATGGTTCCAAGGGTCTCTATTCCTTTCGCTATTCCTTTTGATGCTAGTAAGATTTGGTTATGTGAGTCTATTGGTGCTAGAAAGGCTTATAAGGATTACTCCATGTTCTTATTGCATAAAGTCTTGTCTTGTGATCTATGTTGAATTTGTTTTGATGGGTTAGAGGTCTTGAGGTGGTTTGGCTACGTGCATATCATGCTTCTAATGAATGTAGTACCCATAAGGTTGTAATGTGATGGTTAAGGATGGACGATCTATTTGGTCAACTACAATGGGTTAGTCACTTTTCTAAGATTGATCTTTGGTTCAAGTTTTGTACCCAAGTGAGGATGAGGTTAGGTGATATCCCTAAGTGTCCTTTTGGGCTAGGATTGGGCATTTGAGTATTGGTGGAGTTGTTTGGTTGACTTATACACCAGCTATGTTTATGGATTTCATGAATAGGGTCTTAAAAACCTACCTTGATGTGGTTGAGGTGGCCTTTAGTGGTGGAGATTTTATTTATTTAGAGCTTGTGGATCATTTGGGGGTAGTGTTGCAAGTCTTAGTGGGAGAAAGGATGCTGCTAAATATGATAAGTGTGAATTGTGGATAATAAGAAGGTAGTTAGAACTCCTTAAGGATTATGATATGAGAGTGCATTATTTTTCCCGATAAGGCTAATGTTGTAGTCGGTGCTCTAAGTAGCTTAGCATATGTTGATGATGATGGCAAAAAAGGGTGATTAGAGAGGTCCATCGGTTGGCTAGAGTGGGGGTTAGATTGGAGGAAGTTGAGCATGGTGGTGTAGTGTTCTTGATGGCTCCAAATCTTCTTTGGTTACAGAGGTCTAGTTTGAGCAAGGCCTTGATTCCGCCATATTAGAGTTAGAAGTTTTTGGTGGAAGGATGGTATAGTGGAGGTTGTCTCCCAAGTGGGAGATAGTGGTTTATGGTACCAAGTGGGCTATGCGTGAATAAGGTAGACCATGGATTTTTTGGGTTGTGAGCCCTTATAGAGTACAGAGAAAGATTGATAGGTTTGCATATAAATAGGGATTGCCTAGGGATATGGATATGGTTCATCTAGTTTGGTGATTCTAGTGCCACAGAACTCCTTGAGGTTGTAGGTATTGTGGAGGATAAGTTGACTTAGGAGAAGGTTCCGGTGGAGGTATTGGATGAAAGGATAGAGAAGTTGATTATTAAGGATGTGGTGTTCGTCAAGGCCCTTTAGAAGGATCGTCAAGTCGAAAGTGTCTCTCGTGGAGCTGGAGCAGGCATGGAGAATCAATATCCATACCTCCTTCATTCTATTCAAGCTTATAATAACACATCAGGTCCTTTGATGATTCCAAGTCTTATGCTTCAGCCCCTATGACGTTTGCATAGATTCATGTTTATGTTGACAAGTTCATGATGATTTTGACACTTATTCTAAGATTTTGAAAATGGTGTTTTAAATTTGTTGTTGAATTATTGTTGGGGCTAATTTGTTCATAATCACTCTTCTTATGTACGTTTCTTTGGTATTCGCGGACGAATGTTCCCAAGGGGGGATATTGAAACGACCCCAAAAAGTGCCTAAAAGTGTGCCTCAAAAGTGCCCGAAAATCGTAATTTCCATTTATCTCAAATTTCATGCGTGATTTTGAAAATTCAACTTCATATTCTTGTTTAAGGGGAAATATTTAGTGGATATAGGTCTAAACCCGATTTTGTAGTAACCGTAGCGAGTTTTAAAATTTCAAAGTGGCGAAAAACAGTGATGTTTTCGCGCCCAGTGTTAAAAATGCCGACTTTTGTTGAGTTGGTCCAAGGCTTTTAGGTGTTGGGATTGAACCTCCCCATACGTGAAAATACCTATACTTAGCCTTATTTCACCCTCACATCATTCAAGACATTCCTAAATACTCTCTAAATACTAAGACAATATTTCATCTCCAAATTTCAAGTCCCAAAACTCATCCGGATTTTAAGGTTCTCATCAAGCTTCAAGTCTCCTTCTCCAATCTTCTTCAAAGATTCTCCAAAGTCAAGGTGTATGGGTTTCTTTCATCCATGATGCCCAAGCTTTCTTTTACCTAAAATTATATGATTTAAAGTTGATTTACTCATCTGTCTTATCTATTATAAATTTCACTACACACTATGTTGGGGTTTCATGAAATTA